>JASANE010019978.1:0-35994 GCA_030248225.1 Trileptium ribeirensis | reverse complement strand
CATCGTTGAAGGAAAATGAAGGCGAGTGTCAAATTCTACCCTATCCATAACGTTTTAGTATAGCAAACATACGGCTGCAACATTGCAATGATTTTGCTTGTAACCGTTGACGGCATTTATATAGTTTCTGTTTGTACGCTTTGCACAGCATTTTCATCATTTTACTATCATTACTTTTGCGATCGATGTTGCTAAACGGTTGTAAAAACCGTTCAAACGTGCCAACGGTTTTCTTTTGCGCTCGACATATAGAAAACGCTATGTATAAACACCATTGGCCACATACATTGGAATATAGTGACTGAACGCATTTTGAATTGTACCAAAATTTACACCAATTTCTACGCAAAAATGAATCAAATTGCGCACAATATAGTTGTGGTTCAAATCCATATGAATCAAAAAAGTATCCTTCTTTTGCCGATGAAATCCAAAATAGCACCCAGTGCTGGCCAGGCCCGCTATCGTTGTCTGTATTTGCAATTATAATAAAACCTTGACTGATTGTTTTATTCAAACGTGGTAACCTATTTGACGAATAAACGCCTTTAAAAACGGCTTGGTCACAGTGTTATGTTCAACGGCATGTGCAATTTCTAACGTATTCATAGTTCATTGGACTACGCAGAATAATCGGTAACTACATTACGATGTTGATCGATATATATACAATTATCGTAAATCAAATATACAATTATAGTACACGGCTGATCGATATCTTTAGAATCAAAAATCATCATCAAACTTAGTTCACGTTGACGCACCGGCAACCCATAACTTTCGCAACCTGATTCGTCGGGAGTTATATCGAATCCGTACAACACATAGCCGCCGCGCAAATAGTCGTCATACGTTATCTGATTCCCCACGTTTCGTCGTACATACCGCTTGAATAAAAAATGCTCAAATATTCGCTGAGAGCATCGTTATTCCTCCATTTTGGTGTGTAAGCGATCGATGGAACAATTTCATTTTCGTTGTATAAACATACAAACAACGGTGTTCTTGAAACGAAATTAAAAGGTCACTTTTCACAATTTCCATTAAACGCATCGCTTTCCACAATACCAATGACAACTGTACGCGGTAGCGGTCCTCGCGATATATTTTCACGAATGATTAATGTACGGCCGCTGTTTATTTGAAACTGTTTGACAACCGCTCTTGATATGTAGTATTTTTCCGAATGGTGACGAATCGACTCTGCCATTGCTGCAGCCATCGGTGGTGCTATCTGCACACGACGAACAAACAATGCAACTTCATCGAGTTCCAATTTTGGTACTGGCGTTGTAGCGTGATGTATTAGCCGAAAAGCGTTGGAGCTTTGATGCAACGCAATATCAACGCTAACACCGTTCGGCAAAAGTCTTGGCTGATTACCAATATCTGTCGATAGCCGTACAAACGCGACTACTCGCTTAGATGATGAAACAAGATTTCGTCGTGCCATGAATACACTATTATCATCGTTCAGATGATCAAAATTGCCGGCTGTATCCACGTAGAATAGCTCGGCACCGAGTTGTGTTGACTTTGCGTCGTGGCCGTAGTTTAACAACCGTTCGATATACGCGCGATACGGATAGTTGTCGGTAGTCGTTGTAATGACGGTATCTTGTAGCTTGATATCGATTCGTTTGAACATGGCATGTCCGAAAAGATTTACAACAACAATGTAATCGTAAGGCACGTCGTTTGCACCAATTACCGCCGACTGCACAACGTGAAACGCAACTTTAAGATAAAAAACAGGATCGATAAATTGTTCCTCGTTTGACGGTATGTGAAAACAAATCGGGCTAGTTTCTTTCAAAGTTCCGCTTATTGGATGTATGTCCACCCATGTGCTTCCGACTATTGAAGTTTGTTGTGGTCGCCATGAAAATAAATCTAGCTCATTTTTTAAAACTAAATCTGTTGTAGTAAAATTGCCGATACGACGTTTACCGCGACCGGTAGCCATGATGCTACTAACCAAAAATATTTGACGGATCAGCGTTATTGAAATGACTTGATGTACCGCGCGGGAGGGAGAGGCGCTGCAGGCGCCGCTTTTGAGTATTGCGAGCAACAACTGATTTAGTTTGCCGGCGACGAGTCTTGCTTTTATACTTTCGTCTTTTACCGCCACCAGTTTGTGGTTTTGACCGATGACGCCGACGAATACGTTTCACTACAGTTGATGTTGCATTTTGGAGCAAAGATTTTCCAATTTTCTTTGTTGCGGCACCAATCACCGGAGGTGCCGCATAGCGAACAAGCGGTAACAATACGCGAGACAGTGCAGTGAAAATTGAACCCAAACCGCCATGCCCTTCTTGATATATTCTGCCGTTGAAACCCGGTAACGGTAGTCGATGTTTTCCACCGTGACCGCTGTAATAGAAGTCGTCCATTTTATTAAACTTGACGACGAAAATGAAGTGTTACAATGACACAACCACTACCGTTTGCAAATGGCAGTGCAGCATTATCATCGGTATTTATACATATTTTGATTGTGCGAATAACTTGGCGAAATATTGGCACATAAAACGGTTTATCGTAACATCGCGATACAAACGTCGATATTGGCACGTCGGTATCGATATTTTTGCGATCGATCACGACAATTCGAAGAAGCGGCGACTGTGTATCGCCAACAAGACACGGTTTACATATATCGGAATAAACGTACATACAATTTAATCCGGCTGTAAAATCTGCACGATTAGGTGCAATGATGATTTCCATCGAATCGTTGCTGTATTCGACGCCGGGCACAAATCCAAACAACAACGCAGCGCGTCCTTCAAATACAATTTCAGTTGGTTTCGTAGCATGAACAACAAATTTTTCTTTCAATAAATCATAGGAAAATTTAACGTCATCCGGTGTCGAGTGTTGTTTGACTGCATTCAGTACGTGTTTTGGCGTTGCATAACAGTCATCGGGAATCGAATTGTATACCCACGAATTGCTGTCGGTGGTTTTATATCGAAATGTTGTTGCTCGGCGTTGATAAACATTGAAAATTGTGGTCGGATAAACTATTTCACACAGACCAACTTCCCAATCATCGTCTTGTAAATGTAATGGAAAGTCTAGGGTCGTTGTAAAGTTGGATAACGTGTTGGAAGGAAAATCTTTCATGGCTACGTTCCTGGGCAACGTGATGTAAAAATTGTCGTTGTTAAACATTGTCGGATAATTTTATTTTCAATCCAAACAACAATTATTTATACATTTTAGCAATAAACCAACAAAAACTGCAACTCTATTTATCGCTATCATCTTCGTTAGCAATCCATGCCGACGTAATTTGTTCTTTAAATTTTCTTTCCCAACGCGGATTCCACGCAAAATTTTTTGCAAAGTAGACGTTAAACAACGCTTCGGTTGCGTACCATTCAACACCTTGATGCTTTCCATAGGCACATCCGTTTTGATGTGCTGCACCGTATCGATTGACATTAGTGTCTATCGATCTACAACCCCAACAGTTGTTGTGCATCAAATTTCGAATTTCTTCGATTATCGCTTCTTCTGTTAGGTCAATTTTTCGCCACATGTCAGCATATGTATCTGATTTATCTTGTGCCATCATGCGTCAACTGATGATTTTGTGGGTTGTGCGGGGTCTTTTATATAATTTTTATATTCTTCCTCGCCAGGAGCCAGTTGTATTTTTTGTAACTCTTCTCGGTAATATCCACCTTTTAACTTTTCACCAAACATTGTTTGCAATTTTTATGTGACTGGATCGGAAGTGCGTCGTTGCCATACTTCATAGCATTCCTCGGTCCATCCACGCTCTGTGCTCTTGGAAAATACATCGTGTCGAAGCGCAATTCGAACAATGTCACCCAATTCTAATTTGCGGTGTTTTGTTTTAGATGACTGTTTAGTTTTGTGTAATATTGTTTTTAGTTTGGTTGTGTTCACGTTGTCAACTTGATTTGGCGACATACCGATTACTCTATGATAGGTGTTATTGTAGGATGTTACAAACGATTGCAGTTTGTCTATGAAACGAAAGGTTTGAGTATATGTAACATACTTTAAAATTTTTCCACGCAATGTGCGAATAAATCGTTCGGCAAAACTAGCTTTATACGGATTGTTAGCCCAAAATTGTTTTATATTGTTACGCTTCAAGTAGCTATCAAACTCTGCGCGAAATTCTGTTCCATAATCTGTGCGAACAATTTTTGGTGAAGATGTTGCTCTACTTTGAATAGTTTTAAACGCTTCAACGACGTTCTTGGAAAATTTTCGCCGCAACGGCTCAATGTAAGCTTTTCTGCTGAAACAGTCGACAGCAATGAGCACATAACTGAAACCGCTATTTTGTTTCTTAACTTTCGTTATAAACATTAGATCCAAGTCCCATTGATCATTGATAGAATTTGCGACAACTTTGCGCGTTTTTAGTTTGCTTAATTTATGTTGTTTATGAAGTTGATGTGTTAGCTGTGTGTCGAGCCAACGCTTGACATCACATCTTGTTATTGTACTGTTATGCTTTCGACACGCATGAAACAGTTTCTCTGCACTTGAGTAGCTGCCGCCGGCTTCAGCATTATAATAAAGTGATTTTAACAAAATTTTTTTATTTGTTGAATACATTTCAGATCATCCACATCTCAACAACAAATAATTTATTTTATTTATCTGCAATCACAACGTTTTGTTGGTTTCGTTTATTGTAATCTTCTGGCTGTGTGCTGTTTTCAGCGACCGTATTGTTGTTAAAGTCGTCGCGGAGTTTCATCAACAGCTTTCCAAGCCAATTTTTGCCGCTGAACTAAAATAAATAACAAGCGTTTACAAATATACTGAAATTCGATTCTCATACATTTTGATTTTAAATTTATAGACGACACTAGCAATTACAAGAGTCCTCAAAACTGCAAATATAATTACCTTCTCGACGGATGTTGCGTCATCGTGATTTATCGGAAAGCCGCTGCCAAGAATAAGATCGTTGGAACTTGCGAAAACCAGCATTGCATCACCGGTATCGATCAACGTATCGCGAAGGTACGGATGTTGAGAAAATTTTGATCGTAACACAATTTTCAAGTGTTTAAGCATGGGTTTTTCCCATCCGTCTGGTAGATTTCGTGAAACTCGTGCCATTATTTCGTAACACTTTCGTGGAGAATACGTTTGCATCACCAAATTGCACAAATCTGGTCTCTTCATGAAAATAGCTTTGTGCGCTTCGAGGTAATGCTGCACACTTCGGTATTTCACTTCTCCCACATAAAATGGAGACGGTCGAAAGTTTGACAACGCACTCCAGCCACTGTAGAAGAGAACGAAAATTTGCGGATTGTCGCCGTCTGTGACGACATATTTTTCGTACGGCACAAGTGCCGGAGCAGCAGTAGGAGTTTGTGACATGGCTGCATAAAATCAAAACGTAAAATGATAAAATGATGATATTGAAGCTTGCTTTTATAATAAATTTTGTATCGATGAAATGGAATGTGAACAATAAATGTTGTATATCACATAATCATTATACTACAATTACTGTACGGTAAAAAGCTAGAATTGATTCAAGAAATATATTTGCGCCGTGATGTATCTTGCTAGTTTAAAAATACAAAAATGAGTGCTACAGAAGTCTAATTATATCAGAATTAAAGTTATGCAAACTAAAGTAGACGTTATTCAGCTAGTTTTTGTCGCATATATTTATTTGATCGCAGTAAACTCTGTATTATATGCATCTAATTCATCTAACACAATTTATTTTAATGTGAGATTAATTAAACTTGTATTTTAATTCGCTTTGATTACGACAGCTTGCGAGAAACGACAAATCATGACAAAATAAAATAAATGGTGCCCATTTGCGTTCTCAGGCATTAGTTTGAGCAGGATTTTTTCTAGCATACATTTTTATTATTTCGTTGCACACAACTTATTACAGCTACCCATTACGTAATGCGATAACCGAAATTAACGTGGCACTTTTACTTTCTCTCGTCGCAAAATAATATAGAGGTGTCGGTTTTTGGTGCCGTTATTAATGATATGCAGTACGATTGTAAGTATTTTTTTTGATTTGGCTTGTATTGGTTGTGCGGTACCAGTATTAAAAGAATAAGTTAACAACGATTCCTGCCTAATATGGCTTGTAAACTAAAAACTATATTTGATGGTACCGTAAGCTTACACTAAAGCAGTTTTGTATGAAATAACGTTACCTACAAGAAAATAGTTTTATTGATAAGCCTGACACAAAATCACTGAATGCTAAATAAGTTTAAATAAGGTTTTACACCGCAGTATAGCATTGATAACATTCAATTGTCGTTGAGGCCCTCGAGACTAAAAGTTTTTTCAATCATATCAAGTAGTTTATAAATATCAATTATAGCGTGAATAACCGATGACTTTTTAGCCGCTGAAGACAGTAATCCTGCTCTAATTTTCACAGTCTTTAGTTCATCTCGAATGTTATCACATTGTGTGACAAAGAGTCTTGGTGGAAGACCCAACCGTTGGCGAAAATCTGCTTCTTTATTTTCGAATGCTTTTAGCTCAAGCAGCGCCACGCTAGCCGCCTAGCGCTTTGCATCATCTTTGCGACTGTGTATGTATCCGTCAAAGTTAGCATTGCCGATACAAAGTCGATAACGTGCTCGCGAATCCTGTGTTTCAACCCTCTCGTAAACGAAAGGTACGCTTTCTCGTAGGGTCTTTTGAATCATCAAATTGAGCAACGTTTGGCTATTCATTTTGCTGAAAACAAACTCAGACCAACCTTACTAAACAACTAAAAACCGTAATATCGCATTATAATTACCACTTCTTTAACCTCCTTTGTCACACAAATAATATGTATTTAGTTGAGTTGAATGAAATTTCACTGCAAGCTCGTTTGTTTTCGAGCATCGCATGCTACTAGCTGTGGTTTCCAGGAGCGTATGCTAGTACTAAGTGCTGTTTCTAGGAGCGCAGCAAGCTATAACCTCACCAGTTAATTTTTCACGTTTATCAGTAAAAATGCTCGGCTCAGTAGGAAACCTCGTTAACTACATGAATAGCTAGATTAGTGCATCGCTTTACATTGTATGCTGTATAAGATGTGTGAGATGGTACACGAAAGAAGATTAGTTATGTAATAGTCAAAATATTGATTGACACTACCGCACGAATTCCGTTTATCGTACAGCGTTGAGTAAACATTACCGCCGAGATGGGTTAAAGTTAGGTAGTTTAGTAATTTTTGCATGGTTTCTTAATGAATCTCGTACAGCGAAGAAATAATAACGCACTACATAGGACAAGGTCGATTGGTGCACCGCTTCGCCAGTTAGCTGTATCGAATGTTTACCGCACGACTTTCTGATTTCTTAATTATATGTACCCGTCTTTGATTAAACAAGCCTTCATTTTTTCCCACATTTCTAGCCACGTTTGTCCTTTATTATATGCATTTAGTTTCGTGTATATTTGTGTATCGTTTGCAAAAGAAGTTCCACAATTTTTATTTTCCGGAAAAACATTTATTATATTAAATTCGACAAGATTCTCACTCCCAGAACGAGCTACAACAGCTGTATTTTGACACGAGTGCCTAAAAAATTTTGGTATAAATTATGAAGTGGCTTATGTAATTTCATTTTAATAATAAAACGATGAATTCGTTGTGATTTTTGCTTTTGTGAAAAATAATACATTTTTGTTTTAAAAGACTGATCAACTGTTCAGCGGTATCAAACTTTGTGGCTGACAATATTTTTTCTTCATCTAATTACAATCAATCTGAGTTAGAAGAAATTAATAGTAACAATACGTGTGAAAACACGCTACAAAGCGATGAACACAATACTTCTGGGTCAGAAACGAGCGGCATAAGTTATTTGTTATCATTTGATACCAACAAAATGATCAGCCAACTTCCGCCGGAACCTATGCTACTGGTCGATAAATCGGACACTACTATGGAACCAGATCTTGTTAACGATGATACATGTCTGGTTATTTATGAGGGGATGAAAGATAATTACTTCAGCACGAGTGATGCTGCATTGCGTAGAAACTGTATTATTTCCAAATTCACATGTGTTGCCGCCAGCGCCCGCAAAGAATCAGCTCGTGCAGCTAATACTATTGCTGAAGTTATTACATGTATTGGCAAATTACGCATTTTACTGGATGTGTTTAAGTTTGAGGAGCTTCAACAATGCTTACAATTTTGCACTGTTTTCAAATTTTATCCGGAAATACTGACGTTTACATTTAGCGAACAGATCAACATCCTGAAATTAACTGAACAAGCATTACAAAATTTTCGAAAATCTTGCCATTGGTTTCATGACTACATCAGGCTTGATCCAGCTTATGATTGCGTTGACCTTGAAAAAATTGTTAATACAAATATAAAGTGCGTATTTCCTATGTTTATTAGGTTGCGCAATAGCATAATCGAAAAAGCACACAAATTGGCAATGACAATCGTTCATATATTCTACTGTTTGAATCGTGGAAAAATCATGATTATGAAATTGGAGCAAGATCATCAATACAAACGTTACGCAAACAACCATTTAATGACAAAGAAATGGTGGTTATGTGCCACTGCTTCCTACAGCTAAGTAACAAAGTAAACAAACTTATTACTGACGCAAACGGGGAAAATGACGCTGTTTTCAGCACCATATTAAAAGTGGATGAACAAGTAACAAACGACATAGAATTGTTCAAGAAATATTGTCAAACGCAAAATAATCATTACTTCAAACATTATTAGCCGAAAATTTACAGCTATGTTAAAGGTGTCAAAATTTTTACACTAATTTCTGTTAGTTCGGTGTAACATAAAAAATAACAAAATGTATATCGACCACTTTTCAAATTGTTGTTATGCATTATAAACTAAAATCTTTCAGGAAGCAATATATGCAATGTATAACACGGTTTCCCGTCTTTGAAAAGCGACGTAACATTACCTGCATTACCATATATGGTAAACGTTACACGCTGTGCTTTGTTTTGCCATATTAGGTTAGATCCAAATATGGCAATCGTAACACGTTGTGTAACGTTTACCATATAAGGCTGTTCCAGAGCCACCATTTATATTCTACTTTCTGTCAAATAGACAGATTATTCGGTGGGGTACGATAAAACGCAACGCTGATGGATCGACGTAATTCTGTAGCTGGTGACTCGACTGCAACACGTGACGCAAGAGCTAAACAGCGTACTATAGACAAGTTTTAGATCTTGTAAAACGTGTAGAACAGGTTGTCACTGACCGATTTTCTTTAGTTGAACACAAACTTAATGAATTTTTGATGACACAGTATACTACGATTAAACAAGAACAACTCGAAACAAAGCAAGCGCTGAATCAACAAGTGGTAGCAATCGAGCAAGAAATTGCATTGGGTGGAGCAGCGTCAACACAAACAGATCTGACGCAGATGGCAAACCTATAACGATATACCGATAACGCTATTTAGCGGCGACAAAGGCGATGATTTCCAGAAGTGGCTGGTCAACGAAGTCTAAATAAAATTCACAGCTAACGGCTTGCCGGATGTCAATAAACCATTCTTGCTCGGCGTGCACCTTGCTAGTCGAGCAAAGTTCATTTACAATAGTCTTTCTACGGATGTCCGACAGAATCACCAGCAGCTTACAAACAACCTGAACAATGCGATTATGACGGAAGTCCGACGACGGTTTTTCAGTGACCAGTACGACATTCGTACCTAGAAGACGAACGAAACAGTTGCAGAATATGCCCAAGAATTAATAAAACTAGCTCATTCAGCATTGAGTTATATGAGTGTCGAAACCGAAAAGCATACCAATCTGAGGAACAAATTCATAGCTGTACTACGCCCTAAAATTCGAGAAGAAGTGAAAGTCATGAGTGCCAGCAACATGTCGGGGCCTTGTTGGCTGCAGAACGGAAGGATGCTGGGAACCGAAGTTCACTCAACACCAATCAACGGCGCAACACCCGGCATAGCAAGCATGACCACGCGCCACAGGGATACGGCACAGAATCAATATAATATACGGAATACGGAACCGAGTTCATTGGTCTTATCTGATCAATTGTTCAAGCGCCTAGGTCAAATAAAAGCGTTCCAGAAGGTGAACATGGTCGATAAAAATTTTAAAGCGGCCTCAAGTACGCCGATTCGTGGAATTGGCAGCTGCCTGCCAACAATGTCGGAAATAATAATGCATATAGTGATTTCAGTCGAAATTTGCCTATGCATGGTCGACGGAGATTCAACATTAACAACAAGCCGATATGTCAGTTGTGCGACCGACTCGGAAATACTGTTCATGATTGTAGAGCAAGTGGACCACCACGGGTGCATTCTGAATACCATCGTTGTGTCGGACAACGAACGGAAGATTGCAGGGCTCGCCGAAATTCGTGGGGTAATCGGGGTAAACCTATAACGTTTAGAAACTATTCGGGTTCTAGTAATAACCGATATAACCAACGTAGAAATGTGACCGCTGGTAGCAATTGAACCGGTGTGGGGACGAATGTTATTCGACAGCTGATACCAGTAGTAAACACATGGTCAACAGCAACAAATGCCGAAGGGCAACCAGAACTGGAAAGTACCGTCGCCCAGTTAACTCTTTGTCGGAGCTGCGACAGCCGACACAGCATCGTTCGGCGGCGTAGGGTGGAAACAGCTAACCCAGCATGCTGTGCTGAATAACGGAAAGTAATACTGTGTTGGTAAATCCGCGGTGACGGGAACTATGTCTAAAGCTAGTATCGTACAACAACACTGTTCGAACGATCGTAAAACTTCCACAGCCGCTGGTATCGAACAAATGGATTTATTGACGACCAAGAATATTTAATTTGCCGATCCGTTAACGATTGTGTATGACAACAGCGTAACTTCCAAACATTTTCCGATCAAGCTCACATAAAACAAGCAGTTGGATCTCCGAATGACTACTATGAAAGTGAACAATCAACAGTAGACAATCAAATAAGTGCACAGTTTAATCGAAGCTAGCAACTCTAGTAACTGCAAACGTCAGAATGAGAACCGAAGTCGTGACAGTGGCCGACATCACAGCGGAGCAAGACCAAGAGTACAATGCGTGCAGCAAGCAACGCCAACTCAGACGCAACATTACATATTTATTGGCGACGATCAACTGAAAAGAATGGAACAGGCACCAAACGCTACTATAATGTGGAGGCATGGATTGCGGTTCGAGAATGTCGATGAACTACTTGAGGAAGCGTTGGCATCGACGATGCCAAATCGCGAAGCAGTAACTGTTGTCATCCATGCTGGTGCCTATAATCTAACTTCTAACGAATCAGTATCAGCAACGAATAGATACAGAAATAACACGAGGTTTTCGACGTACGCATAGCTTACACCAGTTAACAGAAGTGCCGGTTCAGAAAATTTATTGGTCGAATGTCACTCGTCGCAATGATATTGCCGCAGACCAACTGCGTTACTTTCGTGACTATCTTAGTATATCGGTTCAAAATTTATGCTGCACACAACGTCTTAGAAAATGACAACTTATTTCAACGTGAAACACACGATATTCTGACGCAACCACCGTATCTCACGGACTTGGCTATGTTCCGACTGGGGGAATCGTTATCGTTTTGTGTGCGAGGCTTTGGTACAGAATAGATGAACATTCATGGACGAGCAGAAATTGGCATATCGTTGTCGTCCACAAAGATGCAAGCATTACTAGCTCGTCGAGTTTTATTTGGTGAAATGGCGACCGATTACGATGAATTACCTGAAGATTATCAACATCCTCCTGAACTGATTCCGAAAATTTGTTGTCACCTCGCGAAGTACGACGACGACAATTACTTGGTTTGTTTCTCATCGAAAGAGAATAAAGGTTATATATGGCAGCCGAAGAAGAACGAGTTCGGCAGCTCAGTCGACAAATCGTGAGGCGACCTCAGCGACGTAGAGAGACAATGAGAAAAACGATGCGCAAAACGAAGTTCCGACGAGTTCAAACGATGCCACCCGTCTCCGCGCCAAACTTTTTAAACTAATGGTGTCATCAGCCGACGCCGACAGGAAAACATGTTCACAAAAACCAGGTGTTAAAAGAGTCGCTTCGCGAAACAGTATAGACTGTCACTCAAGTCAGCTATCTCGCCACCATTCGGAAATTCAACAGAACAAGGGCTAGATAGTCTTCCGAAATTGCTGCTACTGCTGGTCACAGTGGCTTGTATCGTAGTGACTGAGTCGATGCAATTCAGTAGAATTCACTTAGGATCATGCGATGGCGACAGTGTGTCACCAAGTGGAGCACGTCATACGACAATCTGAGTTGTTACTGGTGGCAAACCCGACATTAGCAATGCGAGCTTGGCTCAACCATTCCTATTTGATTGCAATAGCTGCAAGGAGCACAGGGGAAGTATGGCCATGCAATGAATTGAGTGACACTCAATTTAATTTTTTACCAATGAATGGAACGTGTACCAATAATATACCAGTTCAATTTTCGTACGCTACGCAAAATCAAACAGGTTACCTAGACATTATGACAAACGTAATAACTGATTACAGCCCAGAAATTGACTGCCACTTGCGGCAAGAAATCCCATTTTCGAAACGAGACGGCAATTTTCTGTATCGGACGAGTGGCAGTATTGAAAGAATAACTCGGTACCAACCTCTACCTTCATATTGGTCTAGTTCGGAGTCGTACAAGGTACAAGACATCATATTTCATCCTATTGTTATGTATAGCTTCGACGAAATGCGATCAGATATTTCTGCACGCGACGCCTTCCGTGCGCGTCAATAACAGAAAATGGACATGTTGAAACTAACCCAATTAAGTGAAATGACGATTCGACAACAATAATAGCAGCAGCTCGCATAGTCAATATTTAGTTTTCTCTATGGAATCAGTGTCGACGTGCGGCAATTGTGGATATTTATTTGTTGTTTGTATGTATCGATAACTGTTGTATGGAAAATGATTCGCACCCGCCTGCGAGCAATAATAATAAGGGCGGCCACCTTTACAGCTGTCTTGGCCGTGGAAAATTACAAACAGCAATCCATCGAATGTAATGGTTCCTGCACATGGTCATTTTGTTAAGACGACAGCTTTAAATCATGGTCAACTTCTGATGTATGTGCTACAGCAAGGAACGTTTCGGCCATCCAATTTGGCATGTTCGAGTGCTGATATTGTGACCGATCGAACTGTTACACTTGATTTAAACGGGAACAAAGTGCAAGCGCTGTTGCACACCGGTGCCCAGATTTCTTTGATATCAAGCCACCGTATGATATCGAATGTTGGAACGGGCGGCACTTTTTGTGAACCAAGCAAACATGCGCCCATACGATCCGCATCTGGACATTTCATTTCTGTCGAACAGTTGATTCCAGTTACAATAACCCTGGGAACTTGCTCGTACGCTGAAGCGGTGCTCGTTTCTCAAGCTATTCCGTACGTTGTTATACTTGTACGTGATTTCATGAGAGAAATAGGAAACATTACGCTCAACTACAGTGCTGGAATCATGCCAATAAACAACGACACCTTATGCTTTAGTGGAACCATTGAATCCGAAGCAGATAATTGTGTGGCATTAATCGATACTGTGTCCGTACCGCCGATGTGCGAATTAGTTACGTCAGGCTCATTGTGTGCTACAGCAAGTGACGGTGTCTGCATCATAGAATCAAGATTTAAGTTTATGGACGAACACCCGGTTGCACTAGCACCAGCTGTTGTAGATAACACCAATGGCAACATACCAATAGTTTGTTGAACTCGACTAGGATGCCAGTCAGTTTACACACAGGCACACGAATTGCAACAGCTACGCGATTATCGATAGAATAACTATCTGAAGTAGATGTTCAAAGATACGCTTCGAACCATATGCTGAAGCTAGTTAGCCTCATAACTGGCAAACCTAAAAGCCATAAAACTGAGTTGGATGATCTCGATTTAACAAGTTGCAATTTGCCGTATGAATATAAAGAACGTTTGCGAAGCCTATTGAACAAATATTCATATCTGTTTGATAAAGGAGATGAAGATCTCGGCGCCGCAAAACGTGTATATCATCGCATCGATACCGGTAATGCACAACCAATAAGACAAAGACCATATAGAACACCGTTTTTTTGCGTGAAGTCGTATCCGACAAAGACAAAGAAATGTTAAAAATGACATAATCGAACCATCAACAAGCGAATGGGCATCGCTGATAGTTCTAGTGAAGAAAAAAGATAATAGTTGGCGATTCTGCGTTGATTTTCGCTAGCTTAATGCGGTTACAGAGAAAGATAGCTACCTATTGAAAGGAATGTTGTGGGTTCGCTGAATAACGCAAAGTTGTTCTGTACGCTAAATAGGAAAGTGGTTATCATCAAATTCCGATGGATCCAGATAGCAAATGTAAAAGCGCTTTTATAACATATGATGGTCTGTATCAATTTTGCAAACTTCCGTTCGGATTGTCGAACGCGCCGGTTACATTTCAAAGACTGATGGAAAGTGTGCTTGCGGGTTTAGACTGGAAGTTTTGTTTGGTATATTTGGACGATATACTGGTGAAAGGTAGCACGCCCGAAGACCTATTGGGACGACTGTGGATGGTTTTCGAGGATTAAGAATTAAAGATTTGAAACTAACGTTGAAGAAATGTGAGTTTGGAAAGAGCAGAGTACCTTTTCTCGGTCATGTGTCGTCGAAAGATGGCTTCTTTCCAGAGTGTGTGAAAGTCGACAAGGTTGTTAACTGGCCCACTGCGAAAAAGGGTGAAGGAAGCACAAGCATTACTGGGTTTAGCATCGTACTACAGACAATTCGTCTTAAAATTTGCATGCATTGTGAGTCCGCTGCACAACATGACAAAGAAAGCAACAAAATTCACATGGTTCGAGCAGTACCAAAGGTAGCTCGATGAACTCAAACGTCGTCTGTCAACTAAACCTATATTAGCTTTTCCAGACTTCAACCAACAATTCATGATTCAAACAGACGCGAGCGATTTTCCGATTGGAGCAGTTCTCAGTTAAGTGGATACTGAAGGTCGCGGGCATCCGATTTCGTACGCTAGTCGAACGTTGACCAAATCTGAACGGCGCTATCCAGTTGTCGAGAGGGAAACATTAGCCGTCGTCTGGGCAATGCGATATTTTCGACCGTACATATACGGTCAGTCGTTCGCTGTGGTAAACCGATCATCAACCGCTAAAATGGTTGCTTACAGCGAAAGATCCACATTGTCTACTTGCCGATGGAGTCTGATGCTACAAGTGTGCGACGTAATGATAATTTACCGACCAGGAAAGGAAAACAACGACGCGGACGCGCTATCGCGCAGTCCGATGGATGAGAATGGACCTACAATGGACGGTACAATCGAAACGTGTAGTACATGCAAGCAGATGGTTATTTTGTTTGGCTGTCTACATTTTTCGATGCGAAGCCTGTGTAGTAAGATAAATAGGCTGTGAAACTTATGTATCCGTATGCTCAGATTCGGCAAAGAACCCTTATAAATTTATTTTGTGCCATTTGGACGCCAAAAATAGGTCGGAAAAAGGTGAACAGGCAGAACAGTGGCCACAATGGTCGCTCTTGAGGCGATAAAGTTAAGGATGTGAACCAACAACGTTTACAGTATCGTGAAAATCCAGAGGCGAGACAAGTTATTATATATTCTTATAGTATATTAAGGAGTCAGTCAACCATTCCAATTGCAGTCATTAACTTTAGTAACATACCAACCACGATACAAGCTGTGCAAATGAAGGACATGTAGAAGATATAAATACGAACACTATTCGCTATCTTAAGGATGTGAACCAACAATGTTTACAGTATCGTGAAAATCCAGAGGCGAGATAAGTTATATATTCATATAGTATATTAAGAGTCTACCTGTCAATCTGACCCGACGCTGAACTGAGAACAAAGGGGCGATTGACCATGACCAAGCTCATCCTGTATTAATTGAAATAGATTTTGGCAAGACGACATTGACTGGACTGAACTAAAGCAGCTGAAACTGCTTACGTATTTAGTGTCGGCGACTTTGACATTGATCGAAGTAACATCTATAGATATAGAATAGAAACTGAAGCGCAGAACCAATTAAACAGACACCATATCGCCTAGCACATGCTTTACGGGAACCGCTTGGGGAAGAGTTAAACAGCATGCTAGATGCACGACTTATATCGCCTTAGCACACTCCCTAGGGATCAGCAATAATGTACGCGACCAAACACGGCGGATCTCTGCGGCTCTGTGTGGACTTTAGAAAAGTAAACACGGTCGTCGACCAGGACGCGTATCCCCTTCCGCGCATTCATGGTATTGTCAGTTGCCTAAAGAATATAAAATTAATGAGGAGCTTGAGCTTGAATAAGGGATTTTGACAAATAGAGTTAGATCCTGAGACAAAACACAAGACTTCATTAGTAAATTTACATAGACAGTGTGAGCATGTTTTGCCATTTGGACTTAATTCATCACCAGGAGCTTTCCAACGATATATGTCCATAGTACTCAAAGGGTTAATGTGAGAAAAGTGTTTCATATATACATATATGACATACTAATATTCTCACCAACCTTCGAAGATCACTTGCTGGACCTCATATGCAACAGGAGCGTTCCGGTCTGCTACGTGCGTCTTGCCGAGTCTTGAAATCAAGCTACTTAGCCGGAAGTATAATGTGGGCTAGGATTCGGCTGGAACATCTAGTAGAAAACAGCGAATAATTCGTATCAGGCTCGCCGACAATGTAAACTGGGAATAGCTTGCCGTACGGTACCATCGTGGTGTACCTATCATTAATTATTATTGTTTCTCTATGTTTATTTTATGTACACATTTGCATGTTGTGCTTCATTCATGTATATTATGCCTATATGCCCTTGTACGTATGCTCTATGAAGTATTGTATGTGAATTTACGTGAAATTGCCTTGTTTCGATTTGACGGGTACATAACTTGTTGGAATTTAGAAGGTAAAAATGCGATTGAAACATGAATTTCTTCGGAACGCGACCAGCCGCCCCCAGTTCAAGGTTATATCCATTCGGGAACGGGAAACCATTGATCGCTCGCTACGGAGTTAACGGCGAGTTTTTAAAGCAAGTGAGAAGAGTAACCCAAACTACATGTATTAGCTTGAACCGGTGGTGATTATGCGCAACAGAATGTGTGTCGTAGTGGTTGAGCAGATCTACACATCAAATAAAAGTCGTGCGACAAACTGAAAACGATCACCTGTGAAACCGGTGGTTTCAGAACAATCGGAACCGACGGATATCGGGGTCGATAGCCGGTAACCGTTTAACGGTAGACATTTCGAGGGATTGCCTCGAGCACATTTCGATACAGAATTCTATGGCCTTCCAATTGGACCGTAACGATTGAAATGGTATGAGAATTTAATTCATAATTAGAAGAGAATCACGCTTAAAATTATAGGAACAGCCGCTGCTTACGCTAAGTCTGGCTGCTGATTGAGGTTCAAGATTTATTAGGTTTAAGATTGAAGCGTGTTTATTGTGGTCGCTTATGTTCTACAACTAATTTTAATGTACCCCTCGTATGTTCCCCTTTTTCACTTCTCCGAACGAACCCACCCTATCCCTATCTTTCCGTATAGATTTGTAATACCAGGTAGTAATATGTCTGATCAGTATTTTCGATCGACTTTGTCGAACCATCGCTTTTGTGATCACTTATTCTCACGGGCATCCCTCAGGGAAATTACATATATCGCTAGTTATTTCATGCCATCAGACAGCCTACGGCCGCCATTTGATTTCCTTGCGTCCTTCGGTCTGCCCGAAAACAGGAGGAAAATCGTCGCTTTCACCTCACGGATATCTAAAATCGTTTGATCACTGGCAGCACTACCATTCCTGTTTCTCAGGGTAATTCAATAGGTGGGATTTTTTTACGTTCCTAGGTAGCCCACTCACTAAGGTCTCCAACGAGCCCTGAGCCGCTATAACAGTTGCCCCTCCGTTTTGTGCTTGGTTTAAAATACATATTATAGAAATTGACATAAATTTTTACTGTATTGCAGCATCTCCGTGTTTGAACCATAATCTTAAATATAAACATATTCAACTGCATGTCTTTAGCGAATCCAACGATATATAGTGAGCCTCCGCACGATCCTTCGCTGGCCCGCAACTACCCGTTAAAGTGCTCCAAATTCAGATTGCGACGACAGTGGGCATGATATACTCGAAATTTTATTTTCAACCCAGAGGAGGCAAATAACCTTATTGTATTCATCTCGTCGAGATATCGTCCAATATGCCCGGGGCTTCTCTTTTCGACTACTCACTTAATTGGGGACGGCCGATAATCGCTCTCACTCCCCACCAAAACTCTTTGTTTTTGTCAGTTTAGCACTTTTATAATTTTTGCCGACGGGACAGAGATGTTGTGTCTCATCTAAATCGCCTTATCGAGGCGGGTTCGGCGATCTCATGGGGCATCGCTCCGCCCAGCCATTAGCGCAGCAGCACCCGCCAAAATTCCCTACATTAATAGACGTAAGTCGACACACGTCGGTAGTGTTTACTGTCATTCGAGCCCCCGCTACGCCCTGTGTCCCGATCTGTCCCCAGCCTGGCCGAATTCCCGCGGGAATTGCTCGCCCCCGGACCCTTCCTGTGATTTCTTCTTCTTTCTTTTCCACTTTTGTTCTTTTTCTCTAATCGACCTTCTAATCGCTGTTTGTGCTCGTCTTTCTTTGTTCTTCATCGCGCTCTTTTCACGACATGTTGGCCCTTTGTAGGTTGCTGTTTTGCCTCTTTTGCTGTGCTGTTCCCTCCTCTCTTCTATGTCTGCGACCTTTCCGCTTTTTTGTTTTCTTTTCTTTTTCCCTTCTTTTTTCCGTTTCCTTTCTGCTCTTTTCCTTCATTCTTTTGCTCGTTCTTTTGTCACTCTTCCAATTAAAATTGAATTATTATATAATATCAATAATAGTTCAATAAATATATAACACATATAGGATTCAGACAAAAATATAAACGTAGTTAGTATACATATGTAGGATAAAAAGATATAGTTACTAAAATTTAGAAGTTTTACGGATTATAAGACATGTATGAGTACATATTGGTCCAGCAGGGTTGCTTTGGAGTCTGGCAGTGGTCCCTAATTGTCCTGGGTGGAAACGCCCTCCCGCCGAGTGGAGTCCCAGGGTTTACCCTGGCCCTGGTCCCGGTTTGGGCCACGTTCCGTGGTCTGCTTCCTTCTGGAGAGTCAATTCCGCTGCACCTCAATCAAGAAGATTCAAAATGTTTTTGAGACACGCAGGTGAATGTTATAGGCTGAACCGTATTGCATTTGTTCCTTTGAGATTTTGCAAATATGAGCGTACATAGTGGCGTAGTACGTGTGAATTGAACGGATTAAAACGTCTGGAGGCAATTAATAATGGAGTACTAAGTAGTGAGGCATATGTTCATGCGGACTCATGGAATCGCTGCGTTTGCAATGTGAACTTTCGAGACGATTTAAATTATTCAACTTTTGTTTTCGCTCAGAGTGATATATTCGGTGTTAGTGTCAGTATCGGTCCATTGTCGCATCCAGACAGATTGACAACTATTTTCGGATTAAAACTGTTTACCATCGTACCTGAAACTGTTGATTATAGCCACTGAGGCTGAGTCTTTTACTAGCTTTGAATGATTTATTATAGTTAG
Source organism: Trileptium ribeirensis (assembly GCA_030248225.1). Lineage (NCBI taxonomy): Eukaryota > Metazoa > Nematoda > Enoplea > Enoplida > Thoracostomopsidae > Trileptium > Trileptium ribeirensis. The sequence goes on along the minus strand of JASANE010019978.1, from coordinate 16,269 downwards.
TGTTTCAACCTGCGACCCAGACAGAATTGCGTGCGAGAAACGATGCAAAATTTGTAATCGGGCCGCCAGAATTTTAACTGCCAATTTTCCGATTGGATCATCGGCTTGGGTTTTAAAATAAACATAAAATTCAGATTCGCCTCCGATTGGAAAATGACAATATTTTTATAGAGAAGATAGAATGAAAATTTTGAGGTTGGGCATACCGCCCTTAACCCTTTCATGCCGGAATTAATTTGTGTATCGGTCAATGTTTGACAATCTCAAGCCAACGCCGGAGATCGAACTCGGAACGTACAGATTAAACTTGTATACGCAAACCACTGAGCTATCTCGGAGCTGTTGCTCGGTTCTTTAAGGAACATCACAACGTGACGGAATAAATAACGCACGTTCTAACGTACGACATACGACAAAGTCAGTAAAGCAACGACTCGCAATGTGCGTTAGGTCCATTTGGACCTATCCGGCATGAAAGGGTTAGCTATGCGATAGGCTAATTTTTATTTAACCCTTTCATGCCGGAATTAATTTATGTATCGTGCAATGTTTGACAAACTCAAGCTCCCGCCGGGAATCGAACTCGGAAAGTACTGGTGAAACTTGTGTACGCAAACCACTGAGCTATCTCGGAGCTGTTGCTCGGTTATTTAAGGAACCTCACAACGTGAACGAATAACAACTTTCAAACGTACGACATAGGGCAAACTCAGTAAACGCAACGACTCGCAATGTGCGTTAGGTCCACCTGGACCTAGCCGGCATGTAAGGGTTAGTATCGAAATCAGTTTGCCAAATCAGCATAATGCGAAATCAGCAAAATGCGAAATCAGCAACACAAAGTTCGGTCGACTCTGCCGACCGGCTCCGTTGCTCGAGTTTATGCTTGTTTTGATATCTTAACGATGATCGGTGATCGACTACGAGAGTTGTTTTTGGTGGATGGCCGACTAATAGAATATGTAAGTGTGAGGTTCGGGTGACAGGAAACGGGAATTCATTTTCCCCAAGGATTAGCTCATAGTAGGCAGTATATAACTAAGTGATATGTGTGAAAGTTGACCCACTAAATTGTAACGATCAATGTAGCTAGTTAACCATCCCTGGTGAGCTGGCTTTCCGTACGCCTCCGGGCAAACCCGTACAGTTACCCTGAATCGCTGCACAATGTACCGTCTGGAATTAAATTAGATGGTCGAATTCTGATCTGTTGACTGAGAGAAACTTTACTAGCTGAAGTTCTACTGGTTTCCCGTGGTCTTTTAGGTAGATTTTATAATCAAAGTGTTTTGATATAATTGATCCGCAATTTTAAATGACGTTTAAGCTGGGATAGGTATGGAGAATTATCATTGAGCTGACCACGGTTAAAACTTGCTCCATCGGAAGAACGGATCGATAAGAATTATGATTTGAACTTTGGGCTTGTTGTTTGTAGGGCTGTCTCAAAATTTGGTAGTCTAGTAGACCTTTCGGCGCTCATGCTGCGTTTGAGGTCGAACGAATTCAAAGATAGGATGGAGGATGTGGGCCTTGCATGGGACCCTGCTAAAGACATTGGCAGGTGCAAAAAATTTCTTAATGTTAATGTGAGCAAAGTAAATTCGGGGAAATAGGCCCGGGTTTTTATAGCCAAAGGTTGGGTCCGACCAGGGGATAGTTCGCGAAGCAATTTATAAGGTTGGACCCTTGAGTTAAGGGATCGATTTTGTCATAGGAGCGATGGCCTTTCTTTTTTTTCTTCTTTTAACTTCATGGCATTTGGTTTGCTTATGTGTTTTATATAATAATGTATACACATCATTGAACCTCATGGCTTCTTGGTCTCATTTGTTTGAGAGCCGATTTATTTGAACAACGGAGCACATTTGAGGTGGATTTGACTCTGTCAAGATTTATTAGCGATAGGGCAGTCTATTTTTTTCATTCTTACGAATGATGGTGCTGACCGATCGACAAATACTGAATGTACCTCGACCACAAAAATGGGTTCATGCAGTATTTAAGGTTCAAGAATTTATGCAGTGAAGAAACAGCAAATCTGCATACCAGAGTACGATGCTCATAGGATGCGTGTGAATGTTGTAAGTTTCAGGTGCTCCCGCGGCTAGCCTACATAATTAGGTGGATTCTTGGTAAATTCACCATAAAAAACCAAACGACCACTTCTCACTGATTTTGATTTTTAGTATATCATAAATAGAGTATGGACACACGCATTGGAAGCAGAACCGAGGGAGCAGTTGGAACAAAATGCGAGCAAAATGAGGGCACAGAGCCTATCGCCGCGCTTCTCCGCGACCTGTTGAAAAGGTAACTATATGTTACACGAGATTACAGTACGGCGCCTTAGCTTGTACAATCGCAAATATCGAGTTGATGGAAATGTGCGTTCCGGGCAATAGTGAACCTGAAGTGCATGCATTTAAATTTGTTCTAACTTTTGTCCGCTGTGCATTCAAATTTTCCAAGATAATTATAATAGTTCTCACACCTAAAATTCATTGATTAATTCAGGGTAAAAACATCAGGCGTTCTGCCTTCCCAAGCTTCTTGGCATAATCTAGGCCAATACCATTAGGAGTTCTGCATTGCAAAATTTCTTTTCTCGGTAAGACAAATGCAGTAGGCTTTCCAGGCCTTAACTCGCCTCAGGCTTAGGCTCTGCTAGCAAGTAATCATATAAGTTAGAGCCGCGCGGTAGCTTCAACAAATTAATCGGGGCATCACACCGCCGACCAGTAAAACCTTTAGCTAGCCGCCAGTCACCATTGTGTACTTGAACAAAATAACAGTAAGCTTACCTAGGGATACGCCAAAGGTTCTAGTAGATGTCGGTTCATCGACCGCGCTTAAGCGTCAACATTATGGTTTTCTTTTGAACTAAATAATGGCACTACGGGTTATTGAGAATCAAAATTAAAGACTAAACATTTGGACCTCTGAGTTAGAGGTTAAACATAGCCTACCACATGCCCCTCACCACCGTTTTCAATTTAAAACCGACCTGAGAAAATTATGGCCTCAGATAGAGCGGGAGCAAAAGCACCAGAATTTTTCACCGCGACTCGGTCGCGTAGTTTCATCATTATATTACCGCGGCCATTTGGTGTTCATCTATTTCATTTGACACTCACAGATTTAGTTTTTTGAGCTTTGAATTTCATAGTTTGATTTATATTAGCCGCTCTTTCTCTCTCCCTTGCACATAGTCAGTCTTTGGCAGGATGACCGATGCGCTCGCGGTTGCTTAGACACCGCCAACGCTCGCGAAATACCAAAATTACGAGCGTTGGTGCAACACATATACCAGTGTCTATGCAACAAAGCAACAACAGAACAGCACCATAGCGTATGCGGCAAAGAAAAGGGAACGAACGGTGGAGAAAATAGAAGTCAAGAAGAAATTTTCGGGTTTGGGATGGAAATCTCTAAACGAAGAAGGGGTTAGGATAGGGTTGCAGCGAGGTAACAAGCGAGGTTGAAGTCGAGACTAGCGATAATTCAGAGAGTTAACGTCGGTAAGACAACTGTCGGTGATTGCTAGGGAAGTACGAAACTTGTGTAAATTTGAGCCAAATTTGGGTGCGCCCCGTACGCCACTCATGAGTCCAAGATGCGCCCAAGGAGCGTAATCATGAGTTTGACAATAGGACAGGTTCAACAGTTAGTTAGATACTTCGGAACATTGGTTAACTGGCGGGTCGCTGAAAATAACAAGTCACCCTCACCAAATTTGGTCGCTAAAGTTTCGATTGGAGGAAGCGTCTAAAAGCCATTGGAATCGTACCCCAGCCATTATATTTTCACAAAGCAAACCCCTAGCTAACCCTAACGATTTAGTTTTTTATTCTCCCATCCGAGGTTTATATACTATAGGCTTATTTCATAGGAACTGTTCTTAAAAAATGCCCTGGTGAATTTGAAGTTTGCGTCATCTGTTTTTGTTGTTGTACCATGTGTATGATGTACGTTTAAGTTATGTGTGTTTTTGTATATGTCAGGGTTGGGCACCGGAAAAGACCAACAGAAAAAAGTGTTTTTTCCGTTTTTCCGTTTTTCCTACTCCCCCGGAAAAAAAGAAAAAAACTATTCCAGGATTTTGGAGCCGCAAATAGTTTGAAAACCGTTATGCAACAAAATATTACAGCCATGAGCATTATTTACGCTCTTTTAAACAGCCTTTGCATTTCATGCGTATGATTTATATGGTAGAAATAGTATAACACTATCTTCTAAGCATCGACTAAATATATAATCTTAGCATAAGCATAGCTTGCTTCCTCCGCCGCATCAGAAACTTTTGCCCGATGGTATATTGAAAATAGATAGGTGCGGTAGTTAATTGAGCCCTGGGGTTTGTATTGAGCTTATAAAAGCAGCAAATTAAGCGGACACTGGCCACGCACACATTCCGGCAGGAGGATATGGGACGGGCGTTGGTTACCCATAACGTCAGCTCCCCCCAAACAAAACCAAAAACCAAAGGGTTATAGCCTTTGGTGGTTGGCCACCATCCCACTATCCGCACTGGTCCGTTTACTTGCTGGGATAGAAACCCGCCGGCATGTATGCCATATTTACCACGACGAGTTATAAACTAAATAGCTCGACAGTTGGATCGTAGACTTAAATTACATAGTCTATTGTATTAACGCACTTCCAGCATCACTTGGACGGCGGGCAGTTTGACACCGGGTTAACTAAAGTCTACACAATACTAAAAATTTTAATCGTTTTTAAACCTCCGTTTTTCCGTGATACTTTCCATTTATATAGCATTTTCAACAAACAACGCCTTTATTTCAGTAGCCGATGCTTATCTTCTGACATAAAGACCTCAATAATAACCAACCAGAAACTTTATATTTGTCCAATTACGGTGCATTGGCATTTAACAAGGGAAAACCACCGTAGGTTTGTGTCCACACCGGCGCGACTTTTGCATCAATATTAAATAGATGAAGATGTGAGAGATGGTTTGCAGTATATATAATATGCCAGCAGCGTTTTATCATGTTATCGCGCAAGTACCAAGCTGGAAAATATGAGTGTGCGGTTGCCTATCAAGTTCTTTCACAATTAATTCGAGCCTAATAATCATACATACTCCTCCTATCGATATAGCAACCGTGTGGTTTTCACATAACCCTACCCTTCGAATGATTCAAGCGCCGCTGCATTGTGCGGTTGCAAATTCTATGTGACAACATTGCAATTTTTAGATTTTCTTCAGTAATTAAGACATTAATAATCCATAACGATATTCAATTTCGCAAAAAATGTGTTTACTGCTATTTTTCGCCGAACAGTAAAGCTTTGAATTTTTTCCGTTTTTTTCCATTTTTTCCGGAAAAAAACAGTTTTTTCCGGTCCAACTTTTTTCCGGACAAAACCAACCCTGATGTACATGTGTTATACATAATGTGTAGTGTGTGCATGTGCCTAGCATTTTCCTTTATATTTACGACGTATAAATGAGCTGTTTGTTTACTGTACGTGTATAACACATTGTATGTATTATGAGTTGTCATTTAAAATTCTGTTATTTCGTATTAAAAAATTTCTCAGTATGCTGAATTATAAAATAATACGAACTCTGTAAATCTGGCTAGTTTGGTCAGGGGGGATGATTGGTTCAAAATGGGATTTTAATGAAAAATGCCCCAAGGCACGCTCTAGATTACCCATACCAAATTTGGATTCAATTGGCCCACCCGTTAAGGAGTTACAGACCGCATCCCCTCGCTTATTTCTGGCAATAAGAACTTCATAGGTTCTTGAAATTATAACTTTAGGAGAGTAGAAAATAATTAAAATTTTAAAATTTGTATGTTAGGGCTACAGTGCATTTTACGTATCGAATTTGAGTGTAGCCCTTGGGTGCCTTAAGTATTAGGACTACATTAGCGCAAACGTATATGTATTTGTGCTGAATTTTTCTGTAAAATCGTAAACATTTGTTATGAGTTAGGGATTCCGAGAATTTCATAAAAAGGGTTTCTCTAACGCAAAAATTAAAATTTGTTAGAAAGCGAAACTCACAATTCCAAGAATTCACAACCCATTTGGCAGTGAATATATTAAAATCTAACGGGTTAGGGAGATTTTAGAACCAGATTTTATTGGGTTCCTAGAGTTAGGCGTCAAAAGTAAATTTAATGCTTGCGCCGTGAGCTTAGGGCTTCAGTTTCCGTCAATTGCACCGTAAATCGCTGCAATCGGATAGTCACGGGTGTATCCTGTTATAAACGTAAGTATCTGTTTTCTATGTTATATGTGCTTATGGTTTACTTGATGTTTGGTTTAATAAACTACGAGCAATAAAACACTGGACAAGAACCCACACGGTATACATATTATCTGCCTTGCAAACAAGTAAAACCCCATAAGTAAACTAAAAAATCTGAGCTTAACGTTGTAAATTGACTTTTGTCAGACTGTATCCTACTTGTGTAGCGAAGCAAGTCCTATTGTGTATAAAGTTTTTCGAATTTCTCCTACGATGACCTTGTGTAATGGTAGCACTCAGAACCTAGGACTTCACTTACTACACAAATATAATAAGCACCTAACTTAATATTACTAAGATAATTAATAGCAGTACGGCAATAAGGTAACGAATTGTTGAATTGACAAGGTGGATCTAAGGATCCAAATAATAAATTAATATTAAGGCTCGAGCAAACTTTTGAACTACAAGGTGGATCCGTCGATCCGGCCTAAACTTTGACTTAAGCTTAGCTCAACCTAGTCAATATATTTTATCGGAGCACCCCTGTGCTCTCAATAGAAAATTTTTGGAGCAGCCCTCTGCTCTCAAGAGGAAATTTTTCCGGAGCAGCCCTCTGCTCTCAATAACCAAAGAAAATGTGGAGCACCCCGTGTGCTCTCAAAGACCCACTAGTATATGGAGCACCCCTGTGCTCTCTATAGAAAATTTTTCGGAGCAGCCCGTCTGCTGTCAATAAACCCCAATTTTTCCTTAAACTCGGAATCAGCGCTAACTCTTAGCTTTATGTAACTACTGCCTAGCTAGAACAGTGTTAAATAACAAGGTGCCTTACGGCTTGTACGCTAAGAAAATATAATTAAAGCGACTACTTACTCTGAGATCTCCGATCGCGACTGACTCGCTGATCGAACGAAGTCTCAGCTTATATACACCCAAATTCCAGGCCAGGGAAACCCAGAACTTTAGCAATAATTCCTAGAATCCTAGAACTATCAACAATAATTTTTAAATCGCTGCTAAAAATAAATCTAGAAGCCCTCAGAAATGATCATAACTTTGACATTTCTAATGATCAGCGGCTACCGGCATTAAATATGTTTACCAATAAAATTTATTCCAAGATATTGAAGGTAAAATCAAGTTATTTAAATGCATGTTGTTTGAATTATTATGACGAGTTCTTAGAATTCTCCAGCAAGTCTCTAACAGATACTAAGAATAAACCAAATGCTTTACCACCCAGCTGTTATGAAATGGTTTGACATTTCAAATCTGCTGAGTTTTAAATTTTATCGTGACAACTGTGTGGCAAAAACAGCAGCAAAAAATTTATCTACATTTAATGGAATAAATTAGCACAAGCAAAAGGCCCAGTGTAGCACCTTGATGTTTTAAACTAAAAATATATTACAACGCCAGTAGACCGCGAAGTACAACACACTAATATATAGATATAAAACTATCGTATGCTCTACATTTCGCGAGAACTGAGCCCATGTAATCACACAACATGTGCGACTAACTACGTACTAACGAGGAGGCGCAAAGCAGGCTGCTGGTAGCCTACATTATTCCAACGTATTTCCAACAATGACATAAATTCAAGTGAGACAAATTAGCTCGCTTCGGACATTTATATATCCAAAGTGAATAAAAAATCATTACAAGAAACCCATTCTTTCTACTACAGATGTAACGGCTAGTGGAGTTCAGTGAAATACAACACAGTTCTATGAGTTTTTTTAAGCCACAAGTGCATCCAATGTAGAAACATTCATGATACACAAACGATAAAATGAGTCCCAAGGATAAGGACCAAGGATTTATGATACAGAAAAAAACTTCGTACCTATAATATCCATACCTTCTATGTTTAAGTCAGTTTATATCACATACCCCCACTTGCTGGATGATACACTAAGGCCGTTGAGTTAAACGCCATTGATTGTTTTTTCTGACCTACCTAGCCAAACCATAAATAGTAGTTAAATGCAAAGAAACGCACAATTGGTAAGCTCAATTAGTGAATATCAATCATTCAACGCTGCACTTTAAGGCAAATAAGTTTTTATTAATATAACGACGATAGCAGCATCGCTTCTAGTGCAAAAAAAGATTTGCACCTCTTGTTTAGTAGCCATATCTAAATCCGATAGGAACTCAATAATATTTGCTTAACAGAAACATCACAAAATTTGAATGAAATCATCGTCAGTTATCAAAACTATAATGCAGACATCGATATTCACGAAATTTTAAATCAAAATAGGTAATTTTTATCCTCTCATTCAGTTGCAAAAAAAAATTTCCGTTCAAATTTTTCGAACTGGCGTCATATTAGTTCAGGTCTCCTGTGGTATGGAAATTTTTATCTGGACGCTTTATGGGTTACTATTTAATATACAAAAAGGACAATATTTAAAACGATTTTAATCAATTCTCGCTCATAACGAAATAACAAATAGGCTATGCTTTTAACCTAATATAGCGATGGTTGAACGCAAGTTTAAAAGATAACTATGGATACTTGCCGCTTGTTGTAACAGTTTTGGAGGTACTCTGCGCTAGTAGAAAAACCAAGAAGTAACACGATCGTACGTCACGGAGCAAAAAAATTTTCAAATTTTCTATTTCTGAGCGCTCATTTGTTACGTTCTATACAGTACTGATGTCTTACTGGCAGCAATATTTTTTTTTGAAATCTGTTAGCATTTCCTAGGCGAGTATTACCTTACCACTTGCAACTTAGAAAAATACACGGATGTGCCAACATTTAAGTTCATGAACATTCTTTAAACAAACGACTTTATTCGGTAGTACACATGTCATCGCATTTATTATTACAATTGGGTAGGTATAAAAAAATTTCAGCGCACCGTAATGTATAAAATCTTGAATTTTTCTATGTAATGTATATGACATCAGTACTATACGACATTTAAATTAACCAAAATGTGCGGAGATTCCAAGGGGTCGTTCTTCTAAGCCTAGATCGAGAAACTCCGTTTTCGGTAGCCGCGCAATAAGAAAGAGGTTTTCCTTTATATTTTTATGTACAATTTTTTTTTTGGAAATTGTAATCTCTTCTGGTATTTCGGAACCAAAAAGCCAAAGTATCCCAATCTAAGATTTTTTGTATGTACGATTTCTCATTCTTGTTGGTTTGTATCGAAACCTGGACTTTTAGGTAGCTGATTTAGTTTTTTTTTTGTTGATTTCTTTTAAGCTGACCTGTTCTTCTTAAACTTTCTGGTTATCTCCTCCGCCGCAGTTTAGTGGAAGGGACTGTTTCTTTAGAAATAGTTGCACACAAACAAAAAAAGCAAGCAAAAGCAAATAAGAAAACTGAGAAGTGACAAAAAGATATAAAAAAAAAACGGACAGATCTAAGATTCCAGGGATAAGAGATAAAAATATAAGAAGTAATTTTGGGAAAAAGAGGAAGAAGGTTTTTTTTTTGTTTTTTTTAAATTTATATTGCCAAAACAAATAATTTTAATTTTCCCTTTTTACAAAAGAATCTTATAGTAAACAAAAGATGGCTTGCAAGATCACCTAGTCTGTTGCTTGTAAAATCCTTTATTAACCCTCTAACGCCGGATGTATCTTTAACGATACATTCTTATTTTAGGCGGGATTTTAACGTATTTACTTTTAATACAAGTTCTATTTTTAACAAAACATTATATCGTAACTGCCTGCTGTTCGCTGGTTTATTATTTTGCCCGCGGTGATCGAAATTACATAGCTACATCTTCACAAAGACTGATATATTTTACGCGCAGATATGGCTTCACTACGGAGGTTAGTTTGTTTTGTTATTATTTAGTACTTTGTTGCCATAGGCGTATCATTTTTCGTTTAGTACGTAGTAAACACACTAAAGTTTTGTTTTGCGACAAAGTGCTCATAAACCCTTCGCAATTTTTGGGGAAATTGCCGATCTCGGATGGATGTATCACTCTGGATACATCCGGCGTTTACATTAGTGGTTGAAAACTTCACTTTGATTTTTTTGTGCTGTACGAACGTAGCTAGGTGCTCGTTTTATACACATTTTGCACAGATGATATTGTTTACCCAAATATACATTATTCGTCTATGTGTTGTGCTGCTATAATGTATCCTAAAAGATGCATTAGGCTTTCACGGTATGATGTTATGTGCACCTTGAAGATATAATGTTTATACCACTGCCAGCCATTTATTCTAAATGGCAGAAGTTTTGTAAAGCCTGTAATACGTAAAACGCACTTTGGTATAGCAAACATAACCAACTGTCTATATCCTTAGGTGCTTATATTCACTTTTACTACTACTTGCAGCCGCTATGTTCAATCGCGAATGACTGTTCAGGATGTTCTGTCTATCGTTATGGGGTCCGATTCCGAGCTTTCGGAGCTGGAGGATGAACCCGAAGAAGTTGAGATTGAAGCAGCCATACAAAACAGAGATCCAGCAGCTGTGGAGGAATAGTTAGTGTAAACTATTGGTATTGCAAGGGACCAATTGCTTCCATTTATAGTATCGTGGCAACTACTAGTATATTATTGGTTATTTGTTATTGCTTGCAGTTGTGTGTATACATACTTCGACTCTTCGGCCGCGGTTGGTGTTACCCCTTACTTCCTGCCGGCATGTTATTTACAGTTTTTTTCTTGCGTCATTCTGTTTCATATGCTATTCACTTCTTATAGTGTGCAGTAGAATATGCACTTTTTATGATACATTGAGTGCTTATTGTCGTAGAACCGTTCAGCTAATTATCGTGCTACGCAGTCTGATGTATCAGATATATATTTGTTCATCGTCGTATGCAATTCTGTATGCAATTTGCAATTTTGCTGATTAGGTTTATACTTTTTCTTGTTATAGTTCGGTGGTCGAGCTACAGGCAATGGAGCAGAGAACCGAGGAAGTTTCTGAAGGTGATGTTCCATTTCCAGATAACGATGATGCTGCGAAAACTGCTGATCCTGATCACGGTACTGAAATTGCAAATGCGGATGCGACAGCTGTTGAAGGCGGTACAGTTCCTAAGCGCAGGAAGGTGCAGCGCCGTTGGAGGCGGCAACGCGATAACTCATTCCCTAACAATTTTCCTTTCGTTGGGCAGCCCATTTCCGATCCTCCGAACGATTTACTTCGCCCCATTGAATATTTTCGTATATTTGTCACAAAAGACATGTTGCTTGACGTCGCGTTACAAACGGGGATATACTATTTCCAACAAAAAGAACGTGAACTTGACATTACTTCAGATGAAATAGAGTGTTTTTTGGCTCTTCTGTTACGAATGGGTATCATTGAATTGCCTAGTGTCCGCGACTATTTTTGTAAAACAACGCGAATTGGTGCTATTGCGGATTACATCTCCAGAGATCGTTTCTTGATGGTTCTTCGTTATATTCACTTTACGGATAACAACACTGTTCCGGGTAATATGCGACAACTTGACAGGGTTTGGAAACTGCGACCTTGGATTGACAGTCTTCGAAAGAATTTCAAGTCAGTTGTCCCTCAAGAATACAACGCTGTTGATGAAATAATGGTTGCATTTCATGGTAAGGCGAGCCTCAAACAATATATGCCCGGCAAACCGGTGAAGTTCGGGTTCAAATTGTGGGGCCGCGCTGGTCCCGATGGGTATATGTATGACTTTGATGTCTATCAAGGTGGTGGCCGTGACAAACATGAGCTTGGATTGGGTCCAGGTGTGGTAATGAACTTGACAAAAGATCTGCCGTCTCATCAAGGCTATAAGGTAGTGGCAGACAATTTCTTTACATCCTGCGATCTTATTGATAAAATGACTAACAAGGGGTCCGGCTTTTTAGGTACAATTCGTACCAACCGTGTTTGTGGGGCGGAGCTCCGTTCTGAAAAGGAACTAAAAAAGTCCGGTCGTGGGTCGTCCGACGCAGTGGTTGACTTGGAAAACGGTCAAATCCTAACCCGTTGGTTTGATAGCCGAGCCGTCACCCTAGCATCAAATTTCGCCGGAATTGATCCGCAAGACAAAGTGAAAAGATTTGATCACAGTGCGAAAGCTTCAGTTGAGATTACAAGACCGAACTGTGTAGCTGTATATAATCAGTACATGGGCGGGATCGATCAACATAATTATCTCGTTAGCCTTTACAAAGCCACAATCAGGTCACGACGATGGTACGTGTTTATCTTCAAGCATACTATTCAGATGGCTGTGGTAAACGCATGGCTTCTCTACAAACGGCAACACAAGCAGTTATCTGACCAAGGCAATAATCCGGATCGCATTATGTCCTTGAAGGATTTTATTTGGTCTGTTACCACGTCAGTTCTCCAGACTGGCAAAAAACGCGGTCGAAAATCTTCCAGTGAAGTTGCTGGCACCTCCAAAACCTCAAAAGTTGGCACCAGAAAATTAAGCTCTGCACCTCCAGCCGAAGTAGTCAAAGATTCGACCGATCACTGGCCCGTTTGGGGCGATCGAGGACGATGCAAAAATTGTCAAACTTTATCTTACGTGCAGTGCTACAAATGCACCGTCAGTCTTTGCTTTGTGAGGGACCGAAACTGTTTTTATGATTATCACAACTAATTGGCCTTCCTAGTATCTTCGTGGAATTACATTTGTAATATCTAAAGCGATTGGAAGAGCTGCAAAAATATTTTTAAAAATTTGTGACAGTTATTTCGAGATTTAGTAGCCATTATCATGGTCATTTTGTAATTACAATATTTTGCTGGTTATTATATACAAAGTCCTGATGTATCTCTAAAGATACAAATTGCTACCACCTAAGCGGATACCTGTAATTGCGGAAAAACTCATCCGGGTGGCTTAAAATTGCAAATTCTAATAGGTTAGATGCATCACTGATTTTTAAGTGTCTTTATTCCGAGTTCGGTTTTAGAGGGTTAACATACAATATATAATAATCTTGCCACGGTCATATGAAAGTTCTGACCAATCCAAAGTGTGCGCGGACATCGTGAGGGCTTTTTAGAACTAAAGACTCTTGTTGTGCTCATGACGTCTGTGTAAACTATTAACATTGTACGATGTTGTGCTCTAGTTTTCATGCTTTGACGTATTTATCTAAGAAATCTTTGACGTAATAATCTAATATTACAAAAACGTAGCACTTTAAAAGGGGCCTCCCCATTATAAACTCTCGAATGTCGAAAAACCTATATATCGGTTTTATCTCGAACAATTCTGGGATCATCTTAAAATCGTGAATTCGGCTGAATTCTATTAAACTTTAAGTTTTGAGCCATTTTTAATTGAAATTCTGCGGCTATAAACCTACAGTGTGTAATATTTCGCATGAGCGCCTGGGTGTTATATGCACGAGTAAACTTAATCTGCGCCCATCAACTATCCTATTCTGTAATAGCCGATAGCGAGGCGCAAACCGTCGTTACGAAACAAATGCGGAAATTTCATCGGTTTTTCGATAACAGAAAATTGGCAAAATCTGACACAAGTACCAAAAATTACACCTTATGTTCGAACAGAATTTTGACGATTTTGAATTTGCAGTGAAAACTGTTATCTAATGCCGATCAGCATCTGATTTGTATTTTTATGTGTTCGCGAACAAATTTAACGTAATACTGAAGTCACAAAACAATCGCTCCTGTGGATTAGAACACATTCTTCACGAACAAATTCAGCGAATCCAAATCGTATAGATTTTCGTTCGCAAAAAATTTTGTAGTTTTCTTTGAATTTTCGCGAACACAAATTTGCGGGATTACTATCACAGAGCTGTGTGTTAGCGAACAGTTTTGCACCAGATTACGGTTAAACGAGTACGAAAAATGTGGCTTTGTAGATAGTGCTGCCAAAACTTAAACGAACAAGAAATAGACTGCTTGTTGATTACTTCTGAAGTGTTATCGAACACCTTACTTTTCGACTAAAGGTTAAGGTCGTGAATTTTAGATTTTGTTATCGAACGTAAACACGACATTTTCCCGTTTTATGATCTTATTCGGGAACTTGATAATCTACTGTTATATTTATATTCAAAACATTCGCTAACGCCGTTTGCACAGTAACTGAATTGATAATTCACGAAATTGCTGTTGTGACTGAACTATGATACTGGTTCATAAGAAATGCTCGCTCAAGTGTGATGTTCGCGAACGTTTATGCTGAAAAAAGTATTACAAATAAACGTTGGAATATGATTTTCGCGAGCGTCTTGGGTTTTATGCGTAAACATTTTTCTTTTCATTACTCTTGATATTTTCGACATATTACTTGTGATTAATTTAATTAGAAGTATGGGATCAGTGTTCGCTACCCCGTATTATATCACCGCATCAATATTCGCGAACATATTTTTTTGTGTAAAGGCAGACGCACTCATTTATCGAGCAAAAATTCATGGCGTTCACGAACACCTTTAACTAGGACGTGTTAATATTAAAGCGTTGACTTGAAATTTCCACCAAAATACTGTTGTTCGCCGATGGTCGAATGATGTCACGTTCGCGAACAAAACATACGGATTTAACGATATACTGTATTCGGCACTCGGTTTTTCTGTAAAATTTAAGATTTTTCACATTATTATTTTAACGTATTTTAGTTATGGGACACACGTTCGCGAACAATAGACGCATAGTTAATATTCTTTTCAGTATTAACGCAGTGTTTGGACATATATGTGTGTTCGCTAACAGCTTGATCTCAACAATACTTTGTGTTCGCGAACAATTTTTCCATAAGTAAGCTTAGTCTTTTCGCACACAAAATTTATAGTATTGTATACATGATAGAACTGTTGGCGAACCAATCAAACTGTAAAGAATATAAAGAATTGTGTTAGCGTAACGAAAATTTCCAAAATGGAAATAGCCTAATTTGGCGTTCCGGAACACAGTTATGTGGTGAAAGTGTAAAAAGGCGCATTGTGTTGGCTAAAGTAACTTAAACGCTTTTTGTAATTATATACCAAGCGTTCACAGAACAGAAACGTTTGGAAATAGCATTAGGGTATTGTAACTATTGGTTTGTTCTGTAACAACATTTTGTATATGATGCCAAAAGAGGTTGGTACGCCTCTCAGCTTAAGTTTACTAACGCATATGCGTATTTGTGCCGAATTTTCTGTTAAATCTTAAAATCTGTCTTGAATTAGGGATTACGAGAATTTCATAAAAAGCGTTCTCTAACACAAAAATTAAAATTGTAGTTACGGTTTAAATTTTACGATTTCTAGAATCAGTAGGCACCTTTGCACCTGCTAAAAAGGCATTAGAGAGATTTGAGCGAAAATTTATTTGTATTCTTAAAGAAATAAACTGTGTGCATCATAACTGCTGATACACACTAAGGCCTTACACATAAGCTAAAAAAGAAATGGTCCTTGGCATTGATTGGCGTATTTCGTGGTAAGTTGCTGTGTAAATATATGCCGAAGCAGGGTTCAGCGAGAGGCAAACTTTTCCCGATGCATCAGACTCCCTCCCCAAAGCCCTGTTCTACCCTCCCCTGATGTTTCCACGCTACCCTTGGTGCGCCGATTGCAACACCTCCTTCGCCGTGCGCCTAAGGCACGCGGAAAATTTTAGCACAAAGCTAGGGTGAAAACCGGCAAAAATGGGTATTCGGGGGATGGGCGTTTAAGAAAAGAACAACCTTGATGTACGCACCTAAAGTGGAGTCACGCATTATATATCACAATAAATTTGGACCGTTTTTATAGTTAGCATAGCCAATGCGGCGCAAAAATTTGTAAATTCTAATTTTCAAATCTAAGAGTAACATTGCTAAATGCAAAGTAGTCGTAATTTTGCTTCTAAGATGAAATAGTTATGCTTAAAATGTCTTTTTATCATTACTAAAGATTAATATTAAGTACCAAATTATATTCTAAAAGTTTGCAATAAGCATTTACTAAAGTAGATATTTTTAAGTATAAACCAATGGTAAATATGTAATAACCGGTGACGCAGCTGCATGGCGCAACTTCCTAACACCATGCCCGTACGACCCCGGCTATCGTAACCTCAAGGGTGGACCGTGAATACTA
>JASANE010019977.1:0-25964 GCA_030248225.1 Trileptium ribeirensis | reverse complement strand
CGTCAAATTTTAAATTTCAAAACCAAGTTTGGTGCATTAGCATGCTTGAAGTAAGCAGGAATCTATCTTTTTGGTGTTCTTGTCGTCTCGTTAGTCAGATTGCCCGGAGTTAACTCGCCGATTTGAGGTCAAATTCCAGCTATTTAGCGAGTTAGCTGCCTTCATTCATCACCTAATTCACATTAATGCGAGTCCATCTGGGGCCAAATTTTCTACGAAGTCCGTGGGTAAACGTGCAAACATTGCACGTTAACATGTCGGCTTACAAAAAATGAAGCCAAACATTCCTAGCATTCCTAGTTTGAATTTTAAACGTCCCGAGACGGACGTCTTTAGACGTTGCCCAAAGGGGGGAACCGAAGGCAAGAACGAGCTCATTCCGGGTACTGGTGCGCAGCACACTCCTAAGTACCTCTTGATCTATCCGGGGTCCTATTCCAACTACAGACCCATGGCAGGGCCCTAAACTACCCCCGTCTTTCCTAGTCCTATGCGTCCAGTCCGTCCGTAAAACTTACAAATTTAGCGTCGTTTTGTACGTCTTGTCCCTACGTGTCCTGTTTTTTGTCATATTCCTACATGCTATATATATATATCTATATCCATACATATATATACACATACACATACAATACTCATGAGCACACACTACACATGAGACACACAGGCGACCTGAGCGACAGAAAGGTCGCTCAAGTTCACACTAGAAACACGCAGAACCACAACAACAACAACAACAACAACAGCACACCCACCCAGCAACCACAACAACAACGACACATACACACTCACAACACATCCACGACGACAGCGACAACCGACCAAAGAAGTCGGTTAGAGAGAGTGAAAAAGAAAAAGGAAAAATGGAAAAGAAAGGGCACGGGAAGGGAGTCGGGACAGGGTTATCGAGGGAATTTCGAGGGGCGGGGGCGAAATTCGATCCCAGGACGAAGAACGGGGCCGAACGATACCAAACACGAGTGGGGTAGACGCAGTGGCGGGTCGGACCCAATTTTGGGTTCCGACATATATTAGTATACGGGGTTTCAGCGGGCTCTCCCGCGCTAACGGTTGGGCGGAGCGACGCCCGCCGGCCATCGTTGAACTCGCCTTGGACAGGCGATTCAAACGAGGGGTGTTTTCTCTGCCTTATCGGCAGCGGGTAGAAGGGCACTAAAATCACGACTGATAAAGAGAGTGTCGGTAAGGGTGGGGGCACGTTGTCGGCCGTCCCGGGTTAACGGGGCGACTGACGGAGGCCCGCCGGGCACCGTTGAAGATATCTCGACGTGGCGAATGCAATGAGGGGTAGTTTGCCTACTTTTGAGTTGGCGTTAAATTTTCAGTTGGTCTGTGCCCACTTTCAGTCGGTATGCCAAATTGGGGACACTTTGACAGGTTATAACGGGCTAACGAGAAGTCGGACGCAGACCCGCCGGACATCGTTGTACTTGCCAGGAGCAAGCGAGTAAAATGAGGGGTCGCATGAACACATTTAGGGTCTGGGGTCAAATACGGAGTTGGTACAAACTGACGAAAGTTTGTGTTGAATTTTCCGTGGTACGGTATAAAACAGGGAAATGTGTGATATAGCAGCGGGATGACTGGTCAGGTCGAGACCCGCGTGGTCTCGTCAGATGTCTAACTGGGTAGGCCACTCGCAAACACGCATACTTTCCATCACTGATCCGATGATTACCAGAAAAACCAGTTGTTAATATGGAAGTCAGGCAATTTTGGGCGTCAAAGGACGCTATAAAAGAAAGGTTTTGATACGGCGGGGCGAAAGAAAAAAATATAGACACACCGAGTCACGAAGGTCACGCAGTACACATATATATGCATAACTATATTTCCATATAAGCCTAGGTTATGTCCACTCGGAACCGTGGTCTCCAGCCAAACCTAGCGTAAGTATTGGCTGTTAATTGAATGTTCACCTGTTCGTCCCCAGAATATCTCAGGAAATCCTCCAGCAATTTGTGATGTTTTGGGTTCGTTCGAAAGCCCGAAAAATTCTCTACCAAAACGTACTCGGGACATTTGCGGTACATCTGAACCATTGGACGGTTACGGACCGATAAACAGGCCCGAGGTCCGTTATTTCCGAATAATCGGAAACTACCGTAACCCATTGATTTCAGCTTATTTTCGTGACCATTAGGCTATAGTTTGCTCGAACCAGGTAAAACTGATAGTCTTGATTTTGATTACTTCCCAATCCCTTAAATCGTCAGAGGCCTCCTATTCCCGGACGGTCTAAATTTCGGGCAGTCGAGTTCCGCAACTTTTACCTCCTTATCACGTGCCGCCTCGTCATTTTCCTAGCCAAGTCCTAATAAATATCGAAATGGCTTCAACCAAGGCATGCAATGGCAAACTATAATAGGCACACATACGCAACAGCAAAGATAAGAGAAGAACATTAGATGTTAATTAGCAAGATTACAAAATGCACATCAGTTATTAATTAGCAAGGTTATGACAAGCAAGTTAATAAAGCGAGGTTAATCAATACAATTTCATAAGTACTGCCCTGGCACCATGCAGTAAACCACTTTTACTCCAACAATATGCAGTTTCCACAGGTCTTCGATTCGTACGCCGTAACATCACTCGAAAACCACTGCCTCGTAACCAGGTTCAATTCGGAAATGTTTTAACGGTGATTTTCACGTAAAAATCCCACAAGTGCACGTAACGGGCCGGAACGGGCCTGTTACATACGGACGGACAAAAGGCGAACGAATAGGACGAACGGGGGGCGACTTTAGAGCCCTCCCGTGGACTCTAGGGGCCCTATAACAGTGCGCCTGACAAATAAGGAGTACGTAAGAATTCTCCCCGTCTCTGGCCTTGAGACGGGCATGTTCCCGCCGTCGGCCCCCCCGGCGCAGCTTTAAAGCATACACACTCGCATGAAAATTAGAAACTAGCTTGATTTCTCTTGACGTTCTAAGGTGTCCTCGCGACTTAGGGTCACCTTCCAAATTCAAATTAGCTTAATTAGGAGGGCGGCAAGTCGAAGATCACAAAGGCCGAGTTGATGTTTGCCGACTCGGGATGGTCTGGGAAGAGCAAATAGTCAAACAATGAGCAGATTGTCACGCTAATTGGGGCTGAAGAAGGAAATTGCGTGACCCGAAAGTATTTGCAATAGTTTAAGTTAAGCTTGGACCGGAAATAGTTCAAATTTTGTTAGTTTAGGATCTGATTTTGCTGGACATCCGGCGATGAGGACGGAAAATTGGGACTTCAAAATTTACTTTCTTGGGAAAATTTGGACGAAAATCACAGATGGTCAACTTCCGAGTACTCCGAAGATTCAAACTTGAAGTCGGCAAATTTAATTGAAGCCGACTCTCTTTAAGGACATCGACGGTTTACGGTAGCCGTCAAGATTCTACTTTCCGGAAGTGTCCCCAATTGGACACTGGACAGAAAACCCAAAAAAGGTGGACGTCAAGAAATCGCCAACGATTGGACGGCGACAAAATCGCCATCCTACCATACAGGCAGAAATTTCGAGGTTACGACCAACGCGTCGAATCTTGGAATCAGTTTGACTTCGGCACCGCGGAGTTCGGTCGACTCTACTGACCGGCTGCGACGCCGGACTTTTATGTGTTAATTGTTCATTGTTTTCACTTGCTCGGTGGCTTTCGTTTTCTTCGCTTTTCGCTTTGTTATTGGATCGGTCGTGAAAGATTTCCGCGCAGGTATACACCTCGTGAAGGGGGTTCAGCTGGTGCTGCCCCAAGGATCGACAGCTGTAAGTATGAGAAAGGATCGGCGTACGCAGGGGTTTAGTTTCTCTGCTGTGTGGACAGTAACAGGCCGTTCGTATAGGTACCCCGTGAATGTAGCGTGTCCCCTTCGTGTAAACGGACTCAATAACTTTTGACCTTAACCCGCGGTTTCCCACCGAAATGCTACACACAGACCCAACTAGAATAAATATCTAGGATCGAATTCCGAAGTGGAAGCGCGAGGCGACTTAGGGTATGTACGTACCCAGCACAGGGAAAATTAACCAGCCAAGTCGAAGTCAGTCTGATTCCGCGTGGTCTTAGGTAAGGCACAACAAATTGGACGCCTCTCGTCCAGACTTTACATGACTTGCTTCTTCTGAGTTAGGATCAACGAATTTTCCTGAGCCGACCACGGTAAAATTTCGTGAACGTGCATGCCGCAGAAAATAGGGACTTATTCAATGGTTTTGCTATTATGGTTTACAAACTTATAGCTTAGTGGATTGTTCAACGCCCATGCCGTGTTTGGGCTTGGACAGAAACGCAGATTAGGGACGGAGGACCAGCCTCCGTCGGGCTTTAGGCAGCCCTCAAAATTTCTTCTATTTCATCGAGTTAAGAAAATTTGGGAATTTAAAAGACTAAATGAATTCTAGGGACATTAACTTGACCTTAAGGTGTTTGCTGCTTTTACGGAATGTTGTCTCGGAATCATCTTTGCTCAGTTGTTTGAATCTGATTTAAGACCACGTAGACGACATAGTCTGTAGGCATCTCAATTGCACACCCATCGCATCAGGACGACTGACTGGAGTACCACTAGGTGTCCCCTTGTCCCCATGTGATCAAAATGAGCTGGAGGAGCATGCCCCCAGCCGAGCAAACTTTCGCCGACATTGACCGAGGACGATGGTGCATCGTTTTGTGGTGATACACTAGTTTTGACTCAAAATAACTATGTGGCTAAAACAATTAAATTTACTGGTGTTCACCATTGCACTAAGCAATGGTCTTCTCTCGAGACCATTGTCTAAAAGAGATAGAACTACACCTTGCCCCTGCGTCATCGCTAGATACCGCCTTTGCGGGAGAAACACATTGTGTCCCCGCCTTCAAACAAAATTTTAGGACTTTCTAAAAATAAAGAAAACTTACCTCCTCGCCCGGGCCATTTTGGCCCCAAACTGGGCGAGTGCAAAACCCCGTTTTCTTTTTGGAACGGGTTGATCGCTGAGTTTAGCTTTTTTTGATATTAGCTCGGTTTGCCCGTTAGGCTATGTACTATGTATGCCAGTTTCACTTTTTCTATAGTTTCAGTGTCAGCCAGTTATATTTTTCCCCTTTCGTGAATTGATCCTGCACGGAGAATTCAAGTCCGCTGCAGAATCTTTAGTCTTAACCATTCAGCCATAGGAACACATCAACGTTTACTATTAAGTCGGTAATAACTCAACTGCCCGACAATGCAGTTGAGACACTGCAACAGTGCAGTGTAAAAGAAACATGGTCGTTAGAGAGAGGCCACAAAACGCCAACAAAGAGGCAAACCAAAAGACGCGGACGCGTCCCGGGCCGATCGCCCATGGCCCGACTAGTGCAAACGACCCCAATAGGTAGGAAACGAGGCTACATTACTCTCCGGCTATGTGCGTTCCGCCCGAGAGACTCGCCTCTCTGTTCAAAACCAACCCCGAATTCAATTAGGAATCGATCGACTGGACGATACCCTCGTAAGCTGCTCATAAGGACGCACCATGCCGTGTAGCACCACGACCGCATCCCGTCGGCATAAACCTAAGGAACGATTCCAGTTTTCTCCTACGTTTGCTTCTTGAGCTCATCTTTCGGTCAGTCTTGCTACTAGGTAGGTAAGAGTGTCAAACGCTATAGAGCGACTCCAAGCATATGCATAACTGTGAGTACATCCTGTGGACAAATTTCCAGGCACCCCTCGTCACCAGTTAGAGTCGACGTCGCCTTACGTAGCGCTCCATCGATGCCGTCGAGCTCGCGTAGTCAGTTCTGATCACCGTTTTTCCCTTCGCCTGCTTGAGTAGTTGTCGCCCAGAGCGACTTGCATTGAGGAGCGATTTCTGAAGCACTCTAGGGCCCCTGCTTAGTGCGCTGCATAGCTGAGTATTTCGCTGTCATTGAGTCGAAGCAGGGATAACCGCCCCTAGTTCGCCACTTGGCGAGTATCTGTACGCTCCTCCCCTGTTCTCTTTTAACGACCCGTGCCGCCACATTATGTTGAACTGCAACGAACACAGCAAGATACTACTAGGCTTTTAGGAACACTCGTCCCTTCGATAAGCTTTGATCTTTGTAAATAAACTGTGTATCTTGACACACCGAGTGCCGCCTTATTTTTACCGAGACAATAGGGAGCTTTCTTTTCGGGTTTGTCCGCTCGGACGAGCAGGCACTGCCCGTCATGGCTTGTGGGCGAGAATGTCACAAGCACTGGCGAGCAGGGCCTTCTGTTAAATCTATTTACGCTCTATTGAAATAGCCAGATAAGGCGAGTGACATTTTATTAGTTTACAACCCGAAATCCAAAATTTGTTAGGAATCCTCGCTATTTAGATAAGTTAAACTTCCACTGGTCAAGGTACCAGTGCGCACGCTTAGAATTCACTGAAAAGAGCAGGCCATGCCATTGATAATCCGACATTAAACACACAGGGCTTGTCGGAACCCTGTGGGGGCCACATAGGTCAATGCTCTAAAACGGAGCACACTAAGATTTTTCCAGGTAAATCAACTTGAGTTTCAAATTTCTAGGGACTTCTTCATATTTTAACCCAGCACTTAATACACTAAAATAGAACTAAACAACTTCCGGTGAGTCTAAGATAGGGAATAGCGGCTAAGCTCCATGACCTGCGAGCAGGTGTCGGTGCTAGCCTCCCTGGGGGACCTCAGGAATCATACCCGATGCTAGACACGTGCGCAACCCTTCGGGCGGGGTCCGAACACACCCCGTTAAGCACGCCTGCGGCCTGCTAAGCTGCGTAGCTTCTTGGGTCTGACCAAGAATAGGATTAAAATTTAGTAGTCCCGGTCCACGCTTGAGGTGACGATAGCCGGGGTTGTGTGGGCATGGTGTTAGGAAGTTGCGCCATGCAGCTGCGTCACCGGTTATTACAGTAGTAGCGACATGGTGCGCCGAAAACGAAACATTATGGGGGACTTCAGCCGGTTGAGGTGCTGCGCTAATTTTCCGGAACATATCACTACTAATCGAAAGTTTTGACAGCGCCTCCAAAACAATGTCATCAATTTCCATTGATTTGTCAATATCATCTGATATTTGCGCATCGTCAAAATTTAGCAACACCAAAATTTCATCATTCAACGACGATAAGCGGTTCCGGTAATCCTCCAGCTTATGCGGCGTTTACGTTATAAAACGCCCGCCATGTGGAAGATTTGTCCACGTGTGGTCATGACCACACCATGATGCATGGTACTCGGAAGGGCATACAGTGCAGCAAAGTCATGGTGTCGCTGACACCATGTATATTACACTATGGTGTCTTCGACACCCTATGTTTGAATACTTATTTTAAAAAAGGCGGGAAAACTAGCTAACTGAAATTTCAAATGATTTACGCTAATTGATTGTAACCCATAAGCCATTCCGTTGAAATCTTTGCATAGGAAGTGCGCGGACAGAAGTTAAACCTTATAAACACCATACAACGGAAAAACGTCAAGACATCTTTCCAAAAGACTTTCATCGAAGTTAGCTAGAAGTTAATGGTGTCCATGATACCATGTATAAATGCTGATGGTGTCCAAAACACTATATAAAATTGCTTAGAATACAGTGTTGGTGTTCTGTACAGTATATCGCTAACGGTGTTAGGCAGGCTGTACGTGGACAAAACTTCCACATGGCGGGCAACTTATAACGTAACCGCCGCATTATTATAACAGGTTTGGGCTACTACAAAATCGTCATCATTTGTAAAAATTTCCATAGTTTTTGCTTTGTTTACCTCTTTTGTCACACTAGCCCTAATTACTTTCCTTTGCTGTTTACGATGATTTAGGGTAGACATAGTCAAATCAACTTAATTTGACGAATCGCTGAATTAAATTTTTGAGCCGCATACGAATTTGTAAAATTATTTTACAACTACCGTAGCACGTGAATAATGAACTGCAACAATATGGCAGAGTAACAACATATAATTGTACTTACGATTGTCCCCGGCTGAATCGACGATGACTGGTTGAATCGATATATGAAGGACCATATGATTAATTTATCACCAAAATTCTCTGAATGCGATTATAAACTATTCAAAATACGAAAATTAAGTGGAATATGTCTGACCCGGACAGAACATCCTTCACCCGTAGCCAAATAAATCAGGTTAATTGCGAATCCGAACATACGTTCGGGAATGTCCAACTACCAGGTTCTAAGCTCCCTGTTTGCCGAACCAAACTACACTTACAAAATTATAAAACAGACAAACCAACATTCAAACATGCACGACAAGTTCTCCCTTTTCCGTCTTTCTGATCATTATTCCAGCCTTCATCATTCATTTGCATATACCTAGCTACACGCGTAGCGACACCCGTTTCCCAAAATTTTCCAGTTCAATGTTTTCCTCATTTCATACGTTTTCTAGTTTCTTAGTTTTCCTGTTTTCATACAGTAGTTCCCAAAATTTTCCGCAACCCATTCATTTCCCAATGTTGACATATCTTTTCCAGTTAACGTTTATCCATCACTACTTTCCTAACCTTTATCAGTTTCCCAATATTTTCCCGTTTCCAAACTTTTCATTTGTTATCTTTCCCGAACAACCAATTTCTCTAAAGTATAATACTTGGGGTTTAAAACATGAATTAAGTATATAATGAAAAGTTTTATGTGTCTATCATTTTAGATACACAGCATAAAATATAATTTTCCGGTAAACCCTTGGTTTTGAGGTGGGCCAAAGTTATGCGTAACAGATGGACCGAACACCGTAGGCACCTACACGTGACGGTTTCTGGTAAAATGAAAACGACGGTTTTCCTTTGCCCGCAAAATGCTCACGCCACATATCGGCTGAAATATGACTACTGCTAGAGGAATGGTTGATACCATATTTACAAGAACTTGCAATTGCAGCAAACATCTGCATCGTTGCGCAATGGTGTTGCCTATGTATATAACAAGGCCGTTCCAGGGTGTTACGTAGGTCTTATGCGTTGTGAAGTTTCACTATCGGCCCGACGACATCAAAAATAACCATCAATTTTAGGAGTAATGCGGTGTGCACGTTATAACGTCCCCGTTGTTTGGAACTTTTGTCCCTCTGTAGTCGCGACCCTACCATATAGCCAGTCAGGGTGACATCCATAATGTAAACCAATTGCCGAGGGCGTTCGACACACCCACTACATTTTTTCTTAACAGTGTCGTACACACTCTTAGCTATAACGGACACTGTCTGTATAGTTTTTTATAGATTCTCGGTATTTGTATCTAGCCCATATGACGATTGCTCATATAATTCCGAACACTGTCAAACCGCGAGAAGACGCAGTGCGCCTGACACTGTCGAGAAGTGGTAATGCGCGGAACTAGATACATTTGAAAAATTTATTAAAAGCGTGGTGATGTCTCAGACACTCTGTTGTCAACAGTGTGCCTGACACCGTGTGGTGTACATAGGTTCCAAACGTTGGGGACATTATAACGTGAATACCGCATAAATGGCTTGATTTAGCATGCCGTTCACTAATCCCCACCCTAGTACCATGGGCCTCTCTTGCTTGTACATACCCTGGCATAAAGCTGCATTGAATCGTCTTTTCTGTTACTAAGGTTGTTCATTACTTATGCTTGTTGTATGTGTGTTATGTAAATTAGGATCAGTTATGGCCCTAAGGGATCTCAGCTGCAATAGGAGGGGGGCACCAATATCAAACTGGGGGAGCACTCGTTCAAACTTGAGGGTGCACCAATATCAATAATGAACCTGTTTCAACAGATTTTTGTTTCAAATGTAGCTAAAACTTTTGTCTCTTGGAGCCAACTGTGAAACACAAAAATTTCTTACAGTCAACCGTTAAATATTTGAAATTCTAATAGATAGCTATTAGAGATTTTTGTATTTTGTAACTGGCTGTAAGACACAAAAGTTTGTAACAGCTAGCCATTAGATACAATATAGAGATTTAAATATTAAACTAGCGGTAATTAAAGACAATAAATCTCCAGCAGCCGTTTATAATGCGTCGCTCACATTTAACTGCGTGCGTCTACAGCACACGGCTACGCAAACAACCGAAGTATTCGTTGCATTGTAACTTCCACTTTATCTTCGTGCAATAGATGACATTTTTAACGGCGCCTGTAGTGGGCATTGCGATTGGCGTAACACGGCTTGTAACAACAATGTTTAAAGTTGCACGCCGAGCGTAAGGACAACAAAGGTTGTCGCACTATGGTGTAATGAGGATTAATATTTTTGCACGCAGCTGTTACA
This sequence comes from Trileptium ribeirensis, assembly GCA_030248225.1. Taxonomy (NCBI): domain Eukaryota; kingdom Metazoa; phylum Nematoda; class Enoplea; order Enoplida; family Thoracostomopsidae; genus Trileptium; species Trileptium ribeirensis. The sequence goes on along the minus strand of JASANE010019977.1, from coordinate 15,709 downwards.
AAACCCCAGCCGCCTTACGGTAGTGTAACACCAAGCAAGAAAATACCACGCCATATTTGTTACATAAAGAACGCTTATCAAAATACAAAAATTGTCTGTATTTAGCGTGTTGATGCTGAGCTTCTAAGTTTTTAAAGTGTTAGATGTTTATTATCCTGCTTCCTATGACTTTGCATTGACGGCATTCAGCAACTAAGCCAGAGTTCACGTAGAGATGCCAATTGCAAGGTATTTTCGTGATACTTACGGACGTAGGCACCTTCGACAAGCCTTCCCGTTTAATAAACAATCTAAGAAATTTCTGGCTTTATTTGCCTCATCGAATTATTGAAACTACATTTTAGCGCATCATAACATACCACATGTTTGTTCAGGAATGGCAACACTCGACAACCGATATATTTTTGTTTGATAATTTTTATTTTTTGACTGATGGCAAACAATGACCTAGACAAGTGCAAATATTTTGTGCTACCACAAACACTTCGACTGCATTTGCTGCATGTTGTGCACACACTTTTAATATAATATGAGAGACGGTAGTGGAGATAACTAAATTTTGGCTGGTTTATGCTGTAACTGCACGGCAGCTGTCAGAGAATTATTGAGCAATGTGTATTATGGGCTAGATACAAATGTCGTAAATTTAGAAAAAAACTCCGCAGGACAGTAGATAATAAACCGCATTAGCTATACACGGTGTCCGTTATAATTAATTCGCGCCCAATTGGTAGCTAAGGGTGTGTACGAAACTGCCAAGAATAATGTAGCTAGGGCTGTATGATACACCTTCGGCAATTGAATTACAGCATGGGTGCCACCCTGATTGTCTATACGGTAGGGTCGCGACTACAGGGGACAAAAGTTCCAAACAGTGGGGACATTATAAGTTGAGCGCCGCATAGTTAATCTGTAAACGGGGTTGCTTAACCCATTATTGCAAGGGCTTACAAATACAACGGTGCATCTTTCTCGGTCATCGAACGAGCATAAACATTTTTTGACATTCACAATCAGTTCACAAGTGTTACGGTTCTAGAATATTGGTATAAACTTCAAACACCTTAACTATAGCACCACTATATCTGTAATAACGGGACGCAGCTGCATGGCGCAGCTTCCTAACACCATGCCCATACGACCCCGGCTATCGTAACCTCAAGGGCGGACCGTGAATACTAAAAATTTTGACTCTATTCTTGGTCAGACCCAAGAAGCTACGGGGCTTAGCATGCCGCAGGCGCACTTCACGGGGTGTGTTCGGACCCCGCCCGATTGGTTGCGCACGTGTCTAGTTCCTGGTATGATTTCTGAGGTCCCCCAGGGAGGCGCACGCACGGAATTTTGGGTCGGCTAGGGGCTTTGCCCCATTGGCCGGGTACTGGGTTATTTTGGGAACGGGGTATTGCCTAGCATTTTTCGGTCAGTCGTCATAGTGAAATGCGTGCTTATTTGAGATACATAGGATATTTACCTTAAAGCTGGCGCAATGTTCCTGCAAGATAATCCGAACACACCTAAATGCTGTAGAAGAAGAGCCAAATAAAACCGAGATAAGCCATTACCAACGTTCCTGTGGGAACGGCAAACACCTTAAGCTCAAGATACATTACTTAGAATTTGTTTAGTCTTTTGAGTTCCCAAATTTTTTTAGCTCATGCGGAGAAATGAAATTTTAAGGGCTTCCTAAAGCTCAACGGAGGCTAATGCCCCGTTCCTAAACTGCGCTTCTGTCCGAGCTCAAACACGGCATGGACCTCGAACGGTGAACTAACTGCAAAATTTGTCGGCTTCAATCGAATTTGCCGACATCAAGTTTGAACCCTTCGAGTAGTCGGAGGTCGACCATCTGCGACTTTTACCCCGATTTTCTCATGAAATCTGAACTCTAAAGTCCCAATTTCCCCGTAATTATCACCGGATGTTCAGTGAAATCGGATCTTAAACCCACACCTTTCAAACGGCTTCCGGTCCCCGCTTAATATGAACCACTAACGACAACTTTCGGGTCACGCAATTTCCTTCTTCAGCCCCAATTAGCGTGACAATCTGCCCAATTTTCGATTGTTTGATCTTCCCAGCCCATCTCGACTCGGCGATTATCGACTTGGCCTTTGTGGTTTTCGACTTGCCGCCCTCCTAATTAAGCTAAATTTGGCTTTGAATATGACCCTCGCTCATGAGGACACCTTAAGACATCCAGATGGGGGAACCGACAACGGGAATGCCTCAAGGCCAGAGACATGGCAAAATCCAACGAGCGCCCAACCGGTCGGGGCCCTGCTCCAAGGCCCCTAGAGCCCACAGGAGGGCCCTAAAGTCACCATCCGTTCGTCCTAATTGTCCGTATCTAGTCCGTCCGTAAAACGCTTGAATGTCATCGCGTCTTGTATGTGGTGTCCCCGTCCGTCCGATCGTGATTCTGTGATATGTATATATAATGCATACATATAAACATAATGTATATAGATGTACACACATACACAAACACTACACACGGTAGACATGGGGCGACCTGAGCGACAGAAAGGTCGCTGAGAACATATACATACCCACAACGCACCAACAACAACAACAACGACAACACCAACAAAGCGACAACAAATTCGACCGACCACGAATGTCGGTTAGAGAGAGAGCGAGGACAAGAAAACAGAGGACAGCGAGGACACGAAGAGGGTGTTGGAAGGGAAGCGGGACAAGGGGAATCCAGGGGATTTTCGAGGGGCCGGAGTTAGATTCGGTCCCAGGACGAAAACTGGAGTAGATCGGTACCAAACACAAGGGGGAAGACATATTATCGGGTCTGGACCCACGGCTGGGTCCGGACATATATAAGCAGAGGGGGGTTTAGCGGACTCTCCCGCCTTAACGGTTGGGCGGAGCGACGGCCTCCAGACATCGTTGGACTCGCCGTCAAACAGCGATTCGAATGAGGGGTGATATCCCTGCCGGGGCGGCAGGGGTTAAAAGAGTACCAAAATCATGGCATTTAGAGAGAGAGAAAGACGGCAATGGTGGGGGCGCTTTCGTCGGCTGTCCCGGGTTAACCCACCACGTATTTTTGGAGATGTCTCGACGAGACGAACACAATGAGGGGCGGTTCGCCCGTTTTGGAGTTAAGAGAAAAATCTCGGATGATCTGCGCCCACTAGTGGTTGGCGGCAGAAATGGGGGCACCTTTAAGTGACTACAGCGGGTCAGCGGAGAAGTCAGGCGCACGTCGTTGGATCTGTATAGTCACGATGAACAAAACAAGGGGTCGCATGCACCGGTTCAGGAATAGGGTGGGACAACGAGGATGTAGAAGGGTGGGGGCATGCATCAGTCGTATGTTACAACGGGATAATAGAAAAAAGGACGATTTTACCTGAAATATGCTCAGGAAGAGGCGTTCACGGTTGTGTGGGAAGGCACAGGGATCTTAAAATCATACGTAGTCGGCTAAGGGGCACATACACACATATATATACAGTATGTTATAAATATATGGAAAGTAATAGTCCTGTTTCTGCTTTGGCAACCCAACTTAGCGTAAGTAGCGATTGTCTCTAAACGTTACGAGCGAGGTTCGGGCGTTATCCGGGGCGATTTTGGTGTCCAACAATAGTCCTCAAAATGTTCTACCAACATGCTCCGGTTATTTCCCGGATCATGGTACACTAGCCGGTTACGGGCCGTCAAATTAACACGACATCCGTCGACTTTCGTAAGCTCGAAAGCTAGCGTACGTGTAAAGTTGACTTGTGATTTCCCGTGACCATTGCTTAGTACACAACTAAAACTAGGTAAACTTAATATTTTTGTTTTCTGTCTTAATAAACTTGTTAATTTGAGCGTGCAGCCAGGGGCCTCGTATTCCCGGACGGTCATAACCGTCACAGTTTTAGCATGTGCTGGCGACTGGTTGGGGTTCAGTGTGATTCCACTGTTTATCGGTACGGGGCTCCATGTCCAGCTTCACAAACCGGTTGAAACAGTTTAACTCTTCCTAGTTAATTTGAATCATAACACTCGTCCCGGTAAGACCATTCGGCAAGTAAAGACAAACACTACACAAATAGTGGTATAAAACAAAATGATGCACCGTTACTATATACCATACAGTTTTGCGACATTTCTTATAAAATCATCCACTGATAAGATACCATGTGTACTTTTTGACATTTTCGTACAATAAACCACTGATAAAATACTACATATTTTTATGACATTTTTATAAAATAAATCACTGATAAAGTACGACATATATTTTATGACATTTTTATAAAATAAACCGCTGATAAAAATACGCCAGATATGTTATAACATTTTTATAAAATAAACCACTGATAAAAATACGCCAGATATTCTATAACGTTTTTACAAAATAAACCACTGATAAAATACGACAGATATTTTAAGACATTTTTATAAAATAAACCACTGATAAAATAAGACAGATATTTTGAGACATTTTTATAAAATAAACCACTGATAAAATACGACAAATATTTTAAGACATTTTTATAAAATAAACCACTGATAAAATACGACAAATATTTTAAGACATTTTTATAAAATAAACCACTGATAAAAATACGGTGTATTTTGCAAACGGGATAGAGGTGCCAACGTAGTCCAATACGATTTTAGGTGGTAGAGTCATGAAAACAGTCGTAACGGGGCCGGAACGGTCCTGTTACATATCTAATATGTAACAATAATGTTACTACCCGAGAAATAAATTTTAATATCCATATTTTTCTTATGCAAACGTGTTTTCATTGTACATACTGTAAAATATGAAAAATTGTGATATCTTACCTATCAACGCACCTAGTTCCACAACGTTCTACAACAAGTTGTTAATACGTCAAATATAATCTTGTATATATCGCAGAGAACTAGTTTTGAAAACTATAAGGTTTTTCTCATATTTCTATCCGGGTAAGCATTTAACGGTAAAAGTTGTTTTATATGTATGACATCTGACGAACAGAAAGCAAATCGCGCCTGTCGTCCCTAGTACAATATTGGTAGCTTTGAGAATATTGGCTTAAAAACAAATCTGCCTCACGTGGATTAAAATTTTAAACTTATTTTTGACCTCCTACATATCATGATCTTTAATTTCGCTAAAAAATTTTTCTCACAAACTGTACAACAAACACTTTCCCTCTTTGTATAAGATAATGGTTCAAAACATGTGTATACCGAGTATACAGTACCGTAAAATTGCACAAAAAAGAGACATCTTTAAAAAAACTAACACATTCTATTTTCGAACCTCAAGAACGGGTTTTCCATTATTTTGCGCAATTAACCCTCAGATACCCACGTCAAGATCGCAACACAAATATCCACGTGGGATAAATTTTTACCTCAGATGAAAGATTAAAATACAAAAATTACATGACAAATATAAATGTATTTTTACAGTTTTAGCTTGTATTCCGCAACATTCCCGAAGGTTTTATCGTTCCCGAACGTTCCCAAAACTCGACGTATACTAATCACTATCCATCCGTGCATTGTCTTCATTCAAGCACACCTCGCGAACAATAGCGCTATGGTCCTTGCATGCGACCAGATTGCAATTTGCGCACTGCTTTGTAGACTTGCGATCTTTACTGCGAGGACAAACGTGGCATCTACCTGACGAGCCAGGAGCCTGTTCGGTTGGGGTCTTAGGGACCGCAAACTCCATCAGTTCAAGTCTGGCTTTCACACCTTTCTGCAATGCTCGGGGATTTTGAAGTCTGGTCAACTGGAGTGGTTTGACAAGTGTAAGTCCAACCTCAGTGAGAAAACGCCGTCGACGTCGGCTGGTTCCGCTATTCCACTGTGGAAAGGTAGTGACCCAAACGACATAAGTTGCGACTGCTGCAACATCTAGCATATTCATGAACAAGACCAAGGGCCATCTCCGAGTAGCGCGTTTGCACGACGTGAGGCGGACAAGATGGTCGAGATTGTCGACGCCAGATTTAGTTTCGTTGTAGTGAAGTATTATTTCCGGTTTGTTATCTTGTTCTAGCGATATACGTTTATCATGATGCATTGTGCTCAACACAATCACAGCGCGATTCTTTTTCGGGACGTAACTCACCATCGTCAAGTTGCGGTCAAATCCGAAAATAGATGAGTTTGGGTGACGATTGAGATTTGGAAGCATCTGTGCAGGAATATCCTTTTTGTTCTTTCTGATAGTGCCTAAAATAGTGGTATTATTTGCGAGCAAATCTTCAGCTAACTCGCAGCTGGTAAAAAAATTATCGCATGTAATATTGCGACCGGACTTCTGCCACGGCTGCGTCAGCGACTTCACTAGCGACGCGCCGAGATCAACTGTTCGAGGTTCGCTGGGGTGTCGGCCAAGGCACACTTGCCCTTTCAAGGGATACGACGTAGCTGCATCACAGTTCCAGAATATCTTTATTCCATATTTCCCTGGTTTAGAGGGCATATATTGCAAAAAAGGGCAGCGTCACCGAAAACTAACCAACTGTTCGTCTACCATGAGATCAAACCCCGGCTTATACATTGCGGCAATCTGAGCCTGAAAAAGCTCCCAGATATCTCTAAAAGCTGCCAATTTATCTTCGCTGCGTCTATCTGCCCTAGTAGCGTCATTGTCAAACCGCAGAAATCGAAGAGTCTCGCGGAACCGATTTTTTCGCATAACCGATCGAAAAACAGGCCGCAACGTCGGGGACAAACGCTTATCCGCCGATTCATGGCAGGATTTGGAAACGCCGGACAATAAAAGCAAGCCAAGAAACGCGGATAGCTCTTCGAAGTCAACAGGTTTCCAGGTTGCAAGCACCGTCGATGCTTTTCGGCTTGTGTCCCGAATAATGATCATCAATATGTCTTCTGTGAAAAACAGTCGAAAACATTCACCAATATCTTGAGTGCGAGTCCGCCTCGTGACCCCGGGTCCTTGTTGCACAATGTTTGCCATTGGTGTGCGTACTGCGTGAGGTTGCTGGGGTTCAGATGACCAGTTTCGCCCACTTTTTGCCGTATAGATGCCATACAGCCGGTCCAGGACAGTGTCATCATCTATACGGCAAATTATCACTTAGCCCTTCCGTCGAATCATTCTCGTTGTCACTCATTTTGTCGTCCAAGTTGTCGTTTTCTGGAACGTAAGTGGGATCTGCGTCTTCTTCTTCAGATACGTCCTGAAAGCGCGGAAACTGTTAGAACTAGGCTGAACATAATTTTTACATTAGAATACTATTTTTCAACGTATTTTCCAAGGAGCAGACGTATATACATATGTCAAAGTGAATTTTGAATATCGTTTGATTTCTAACGGTGTATGAGAATTCAGACATAGATATTAATCATTCAGTTTCTGATGTTCAAAACTAATTCATCACACATATTCATACATGCTGACAGGGGGGAAAGGATGGGTTACCCCCGCTGAAGTCCGTACCTTGCTGTGACCCCCTCCCGAGGGGGAAAAGTGTACCCGTTGTGCAAAAAATGCAGGCGAGGAGCAAAAAAGGTCCTCACCACCGCCCCCCCTAGAAAAATTGTGCCGCGAAGGGGGTTTACCCCCTGGGATGGTCGCCACCCCCTAGCCCCCTTCTTGGCTTGACCGACCGGCGACATGTATGTATGTACTAGGACCAGTTCTGGCCCTAAGGGATCCCAGCTGCACCACATTTTTCTTGGCGTGGTGCCCGGACAACCCCGGCTTCCACGGCTCCCCGGTGATCTATGCGATGACCTAAGGGAACCGCTTAGCTTAGCACGCTGCCGGCGGGTTAACCAGGGTGTTCGGCCTGGCCCCTATTTTGGCCCACGTGTCTAATGGCATGAAGGTCCCCCTGAGGGAGAGTCAACCCCTAAGCCTGCTCACAGGTAATAAGGCTGACTCGCCTTTCCCTCAATCCTATATAAATCCTAAATGAAGGTGCGGTTCCCTGTTTCGGTTGGAGACGCGGGAGCCTAGTTTGGACAAAGAATTAGGTTGATTCCACTAGAGGTTCCTTGCAGAACTGATGGCTTTAGGGAACACCTGGAGCTCAATCCCCAGGGTTCTTGTCTAGCGCGAGTAAATTTGAGTGAGGCTGCGTACCAACTACTGAACGAGCCTACTTGCGAATTTCGAGATTTATCCAAAGCTTAGATTTGCTACTCGCCGCTGCGGCGTTGCCTTAACGGGTAACGAGATCCTCCCGCTAACTTAGGAAGGCTTTCCTTGAGCTAAGCTTGGTCAAAGACCCATGGATTAGAATTTGCCTTAGGTTCACTTCGGGTTTTATTATCTAAAATGCTGGTTTGGTTGCTACCCTAAACACATATCGCCGACTATAAGTTTCACACTATAACACTTTATTTAGACAAATTGCACGTGATTGTATTCGAATAACCAAAATAATTTATGTACAACAGAATACATGAGTACCTCGCAGGGCACCTGTGAAATATCTAGGTACCGAATGGGTGATGTGAACCCCAATTAATCCCCACGTAAAAATCAATCCTGCTTGCACCTATGTTTTGCACCCGGTAGACCGCCTTACCCGCCTGACAGGACGCATAAATGAACTCTCCGGGTAGACCGTGTGTTGACTTCACCTGTAAAAACTCTGGAGCATTGAACACTCTCATGCCATTGACCCTTTTTCACCTTGTACTCCATCTCATACTTTCTCTCGAGGCCGGGCGTCAGCTGCTGATTACTTGTAATGAAAGTTTGTCATCAACTCTGCGTGCGCCAGGGTCAACTTAAAATGCGGGTCGTCATAGAAAGAGGGAAGCGCTGCCGCGTCTCCCGAATTTCGTCTGTCTTGTAATGATCTCCGGAATCAACGATTTTGACATGAAAAGATGGCGCTGTATCGAAACCCACCGTGTCTAAACGCCTATACATTTCTTTCACGGAAAACTTTGGGGAAACAATCACTTTGTAGTCTTCTCAGGGCCGTCGCTCAACTAACGGGTGCGAGCACAAGAGTTTCCTTAAAATTTCGACTCGGCTATACGTGGCAGCTGACTCCGTCTCATTCCTTAATTTGGTACGGCACTCCTTTGAATTTAGTGGAAGTCCGCAGTCATTTGCAAGCGTGAATAGGGCGCGTGCTGCCGCCCCCTCAACGCATTTCTTAGTTTGAGAACCAAAATTCGGCAGTGATGGTTTTAAGTTCAAAAACACTTCGGATACCCCTGCATGATTTGAATAGTAGATTTGCAAAACCGGGTGAAGTGGGGAAAACAACGCACGAAAGGTCCTGATACGTCGCTCCCTATGGGGCAACCGCATCGACCCATCGATAGTTGTTCTACTTCGTAAAAATGCGTGACGGAGTGCACTACCGTGTCTAAACAGCCTGAGACCCGTCTGGATTTGTTGGGTTAGTTGACTGAAAAGAATTTTCATTGACACGAAAACAAATCTCAGAGGGGAAGCTCGAATTTCTGGGGCTAGCGTCAGGGGTGTCGTTCTTAATTTCTTTCAAAATGCTCCACGCGTGCAAGTGACTGCGTCCGTTCCGAGCGGACCGCTCGCTCTGTTACCCTAAACTTGGGTCTGTAAGTCGTGTGACCTGGAGTTGTTCTGTATATTTCCTATGGCTTAGGCTCGACTCAGAGCTATGACTTCGAAAGCGAGTACGGATGGAGCACTAATCGAAAGAAGCTCCATTGTCTCTTGAAGGTCATTGGAAAAATTAGAATTTGTTTTATCGTGCCAATTTGTGGCGGGATCTTAAACTGTTTGATGAAAATTATTACAGTCTTCTACCGTGTCTAAAACGGCCTGGAAGACTTGGCTTTTTGGATAACTTGACCGGGAACGATTAGCTGAAACGTTCATGGATCAAACGCTCGTAATTTGATGGGTAGCCTGGTACCGACTTGCATTTACGCTCAATCTAACTCATTTGCCTTAGCTGCCGCCTCCAGGTCAGCACGCTATTAGTTGCTTATGTTAAACATCTTACCCCTCACGTGTCCTTATCCTTCCCCCTTTCTCCCGTGTGTTTTCCCTCTCCCCTACCCCCTTCACATCACAAAAATTATGAATTTTTTCGCCCCCCGGGTCTAAAATAAAAATGGCGACCCGATCAGCGGGGAACCAGTCGAGGAGCTGAAGATTTCCTCCTAACAACTTCAGCGTGCAGCTCTGCTCAGCTGCGTTGGGGACCTCCGCACTTACCGGGTAGCGCGGCGGCATCCGACGGACACAACCAGCACCCGCAAGGGCGACCCCCTGCTAGTTCCATTTTGAAAGCAGTAAAAACTCACCAGGGGCGACTCCGTCCCGTTCTACACGGTAGGAGACACCCCTGGGCAAAACTAAGCAAATTAAAACTACCAAAGCCCGAAAATTGAAACAAACTGCGAGATTTTTGAAACACTACGGCGACAACCGCTAAATAAAACCAAAATAATAAACCGCCATCTCTGCGGCCTCTTTGCTCGACTGGTCCCGACGCTGCGTCAGGCCCTTTTTCTTTTATACCCCAGCTACCCCCCCTTTCTAGTTTTTCCTGAGCAGACTCTCCTGTCCTACTGCCTTCGGCCCCTATGAGACATTATGCGGCAAATGTAAAATTGCAAATTGCAAACACTGCGACAGATGGTAGAACGCTAAAAATTAAAACACTGCTTAATAAACGTAACAACAGAGCAACGACGCCACCACACGACGGGCAGACACAGCGGCCTTGTTTTGACGTAAACAACCTTTCAGCTGGGCAAAGTGGCCAAAGCCTGCCAACAACCCCTAAACCTCGCGCTGGTCGGCGAGGCCTTTTCTGAGAAGAAAATTATAAGAGCGCTCAGGGCGCCGAGATTGCATTAAAATTTGGGAACGCGTTCTTTTGATGATTGCGAGCCAACGGAGAACAGTAGGCGGCCGGGGGCGGGACCAGGTTCACGCCCTGGCTGGTCGCCTACTGATAAAAATGATAAATTTAATATATGTCCCATAGGTGGCCTGTTAGAGGCCGTTTTGTAAAATAAAAAGATAAAATTTTGGTGTCCCGATAGGGTTATCAGGGTCCTGCTCGGACCGGTTAAGTTAGGTGACCCCGGTTTTCGATGAGACAGTTAGGGTAAGACCCCGTGGAGGTACCGAGCTTGAAAAATTGGGGAGTTTTGGTTATTTCGGTTGAGATTTAAGTCTTTGAAAATTGGGTGTTTAAACGCTTAGTTAGGGGTTCCCAAGTAGAGACGGGCGGGGAATAAGTTGACCCGCACGCGAAATTTTGAAACCTTGGGAGGCCCTGTTGGTAGCGTAGTAAGTCTACCTGGCCTTAGGAATCGGAAACTATTAAAATTTTGTATTTCAAAAAGACCCCCAAAATTGAATGTTTCGGATAAACTTGTCACCTTTCTTTCTCGTAGATTTTATATCTTGTTTCGCTCCCTGATCCATTTAAACCGTCGCTGCATGCCAGGACAAGTCCTTGCGGTCCGAATGCCAACAAAAATTTCGTTTGCCTTTTGGTAAAGATTCTGCACAACGCCCCCAACCCATCCTGGCACGCAGTATTACCATAAAAACAAAATAAAGCAATATTTCCAGCGCAACACATTATCAATATATATAGACATATATAACAGCATGAAATCATCCTTTAGGGGTCGACCGGATACCTCCAGTTGGGAGTCCTATTATTCCGTTGTGATGCCAAAATCACCCCGTGCACCTCGGCGGGTGGAGCGTGACGATATAACAAATCACAATTATAGTACATCTTTATTTTTATAACAGCAATAACGATACACAATATAGTATCCAAGTCACGCTCCACCGGTATCCGATCGCCCGTCATACCCATTTTCCAAACTTTTGACCTTCATTTGGCTGATTTTCCTTATTTAAATGTCTTGTTGAAATCCCTGAAATTGTTGGGCTGTTACATCTCTTAAAATTTTTTGGATTTTATAGACTCCTTACTTATGGTAGTAAGTTAAATTTGTCAAAATACGAAAAGAGAGTGGAAATTTTGCGTGATTAATTCCATGTGATGCACAGCCCTTGATTTCAATTAGGTAAAATTTGTGTGAAATTTGGAAATTTAGCCCGTTTGAGCTTAAAATTACCGTAAATTTCGAGAATTTTCCGAAAATTTAGCCCGTTTGGGCTTAAAATTACAATAAGTTTCGAAAATTTTCCAAAAATTGTTAAAATTTGTTAGAAGTTGTGCTAAAACGAGGGCAGAAGGACGTTCAACTTGTTTGGTTATCACCAAAAACGCGTCCCTTCTCCCTTATTATTCGGCATTTTTGGAAGTTTTCCCTTATGGTTTATACTATTTTTAAGTTTGATCCTGTAACATTTCGAAAATGTATCTTGGTTTGACCTATTTAAATTTCCCCAACGTTCTAAACGTTAGATTTATTTGCAGTATTATTATTACAACAGTAACAAGATATATATATACATTTTCCACGTACCTCCGAAATTCGTACCTCCGAAGTTATTTGGTACGCCCCCTCCGGAAAAGGACCCGGCTGCCGGTTATGCCCTGACCCAGGGGTTATTTTAAGTGATTTCCAGTTAATAGCTGAGGATTGGTCTGCCTGTTAGATTTATTCTAATCTCGTTAAAAGTTGGTTCTTGGTGGTTGCTATGTTGAGTATTCTATTGAAAGATTGTACTTCCGCTTGGTAGGTTTCCTAACCCACCAGGTTGTACCGATTGCACCTATCTGATTCAGTTACCTGCATTTCTTGTGACTAGTATCTTAAGTTATTTCCCTACTTACATTTTGGTGTCGTTACTCAGCTCCGTACTCGCGCTCCTCACTCATGACTACTTTTTTTCCAATACAGTGCCTACTAGCTCGTACTGATTGATCTTATTTCCTTTCATGCTATCATTTCCTCCTCGCTCACGTTAGCTGCTAACGCCACGCTGTTACGCTCGCAATCGCTCAGGGTGCCAAGCGTTTTAATTCAGCGTCGCGAACCAGATGGCTTACCCACTCGCGTAGGTTGCGACGGCAGTAGTTGGATACCATCGGCTCGCGGAACTGCGGTCGCTCGCCCCACTCCATGTGTGGCTCATCCCGCTCCCACGCGTCGGGCGTGTTGAACGCGACGGGCCACGTTGGGATAAACACGTTGTGGAGCGTGTTGTACCGCTGCCGGTGGTTAATTAGAATCTTCTTTAATTCGGCTGTCCAGGATGTGGCATCCTGATTGGTAGCGACCCAGCGTGGGATAGGCGGCGTCATAATGGTGGTTGTGGATGGCGCTACCCGTTTTGATAAAACACCGAGGTGGCGCTTCACCTTTTTGAATGCTGCGTTTGGGTTTGTCGCATGGAGCTGCTCCAGAGGCGCTTTCCTGTAGATGTAATTGTAGCCGCCTAGCAGTATAATGCACTTTAGCTGCGGCGTGGCAATGGCGTTGGCGGCCTGGACAAGTCGCGCCAGGCTGGTGTCCGGCCATCCGTTGACTAGCCATTTATTGTTCTCGGCCACTTCCAGCAAAGGCAGGGCCAACGCGTCCCCTAAGATGGCCGTCTGAGGCCAGCGCACGTTGCCGGTGGCACGAAATTCGCGCACCTCCTCGAGCAAGCGTCCCATCACATTATGGCAACGTCCAGGCACCTCCTTGTTTTGCAGCTGCTGACTGGAGCGCCCGACACCCCAGAAAGCGTCCGTGGAAGCCTCAAGCAACTGCCGATCCTCAGTAAGTTTGGAGCACATGCGCATACTCCGGGATGGCGAATTTCTTGAGCAGTATTGGGCGCATGATGTGTTCCAACAACGGCTTAAGGCGGGCGCTGGTGACGTAATCAATGAGTTCGTCTTTTAGCACCCTGGCCCGTGACTTGATTTGTAGCGGCGAGTCAGTTGTATCCATCAACTCGCGGGCAGCATCATGATGTTCCAGGAGTGCCAGCACCTGGATGTGGTAGTGCCGCTCTACGGAGTTGGCAAGTACGCCGTCGTTGCTGAATGGAGCTGGCGTTTCGTGCATGTTTGATAGCTCTGGCCAGTCCGTGCCGTGTGACAGGAATGCGGCATATGGCTTGTTCAGGTCCACTCGGTAGACCGAATTGTTGGTAGCTGGAATAGGGCCGTTTCCGGCGGAGCGTACGGTCCGACCGTTGGCAATCGCCCGCCGGATTTTCGGTTTGGTGTCACGTCGATGTTGCTGGTGCTCATCTATAAACGGAATTTAGATAAGTATGTTTGTCAATTACTTAAATGTCGTAGCGCTTCCTGTTACGTGTGTTCCTATTATGAGAATTATGTATTATTAGTATCCTAGATCTAGTACACCTGCTTTGGTTGAATTTGGTCTGTAGGGTGACTCGGGTTTCTGTCATCTCTGGATGATTTAAAATTTTTATGGTTCCCTTAGAAAATCGTTTCTTTCTCCCTGCCCACTACCTTTTTGTGAGGTTGCCTTATCAAGTTTGGGCCCCTACTCTTCATTTTCCGACACGCTGTCAGGGTATTTTCAGTACTCTTCTTCTGGCAGTGGTCGTTCCATCAGTCGCCGGATAATATCTGCGCTCTGCAGGTTCTGTTCTACCCAGGCGACCAATTCATGATGAAACGCCGGGGCCACGACAGGCTTGTTCCAACGTCGCCGGTCTTCCCCCTGGTTGAACGGTCCGACCGCGTCCCAGGCTTCGGGTTCCATCAGCGGCGCTGGCCATCGTGGCGTTATTACGCTGCGGAGCGACTGGTGGTTGAGGGTGAGTTCCGCCTTGCGCGTACGGAATTGCCGTCCCCAATTGTCGCCAGTGTAGTTGTTGGCGTCCCAGTGTGGGGGAGGCGACGCAACGTAAATGGCGGCATCTTCCCTGGCACGCCGGTCCAGTACTCCCAGGTGTCGCTTGACGCGTTTGAAGTAGGCACCTGGCGAGAGTGCCTTCCGCGGTTCCACCCACACGTCGTCATAGCCGCCAAGGACGAAGATAGTGTCTGTTTGCGGTGTGAGCAATGCGTTGGCCCACTTCAGTAGCTCGACCATCGTCAGCCCGGGATAGGCAAGGACGAGCCAGTTACGCTCGTCGGCTACCTCGATGAGCGGCAGGGCCTGTTCATCACCGACAATGATGGTTCGTGGCCATCGGACGAAACCATCACGGTTGAATGCCCGGATTTCTTCGAGCAACCGGCCGGTGACGTTGTGGCACACTGTCCGATGGGGGCTGCATTGGACTGGGGGCATGCCCGTGCCCCAGAAATTATCCCACGAGTCGACGAGGAGCTGCCGGCTGCCGGTTTTCTCCAGGTCCTCAGCATATTCGTCGATGCTGAACTTTGCCAGCAGGATTGGTCGCAACAGGTGCGCTCTATACGACATGTGCCAACGTCGAGCACTGTGCGGGAGTTGTCGCTGCAGGGCGATGCTGCGAAGTTGCAACTCGGCTGGCGTACAGTCGACCTCGCCCAATTCCTTGGCCTCGTCCTCGTACCGCAATAGTTCCAGGACGCCGAGGTGGTAGTGTTCGGCGACACTGGAGAGGCGCCGTCCGTCGTGCTCGAAGCGATCTTCCATGCGGTATTCATTGGATAGATGACTCCATCGTTTGCTATTGAGCGAGACGAATTCCCATCGTCCCTCCCGGTCCAGATGGTATTGTGGCACCTGAGGAAATTTATGCCCATCGATCGCCACCGGTACGTGCCGCACGCCCTTTGGGATCAGACGGGCATTGATGCTGTTGGTGCTGTGGGCTCGATGCATCTATAATGTATATATTGGGAATAAGTCTGAATGTAAGATGATC
>JASANE010019976.1:0-21900 GCA_030248225.1 Trileptium ribeirensis | reverse complement strand
ATGTTCAAGGTCATTAATCATATTTCGCAATAATGGCGGGAGTTTAAAAATGATGAGTCATCGTGCCAAGGGAATACTGTTTATTTATTAAAAAGCGTTAGTGTTTCGTTTCATTTATAAAGAAGTGTTTTTGCAAATAGTGTTTCATTTATTAACAAGCAGCGTTTGGGTGTGCGGTTTTATTTATGGAAGCAGTGTGTATTGATATTTATTACGCGAACTGCTAGTGTTATTTGATGAAGGTAAGTTATATTTTTGTTGTGCTATGAAATATAGAGAATTAGTGATTGAAGTTTTACATGTGTGAGAAGGGTTCTGGTTTCTAGCTATAGTATATATTTTGGTAGTTGGATAAACCACACTTATGGTTGTATGAATATGTTGTTATTGATTGAGTTTTATATAAGTATTAGGTCAGCTCAGTGTTATAGATACAATTCAGTTTAAAGTCAGTCATGTAGTATTAAGAAGAGCATTTGTCAAATTGTCTGTGTAAATAGATTGGTTGTACTATCTATACCTGTCATGGTACGGCATGGAAATCAGGTGAAGAGCGGTTTATTTTAGAATATGCTTGTTTTATGTTTCAATGATTTTTTGTTAAACAATATGCGCGTAGTATATGGATAACTTATTTTTTATAGAAAATGGAGTGCGAACAGTGTCAGAAGGAGTTTACCAATAAAAGAAATCTAATGCGACATATGCGGACGGTTCATGGCAACGATGTCAGTTTGCGATGTCCGATTTGTGAAGTGGCGTTTACTCGACCGGATAGTCTAAAACGTCACATACAATACACTCACCGAAGCAACCAACCTAGATCAGCGAATCCAGACAACCAATGCCCTATGTGCGATAAGAAACTTTCAACAACGTCAAATTTATATCGCCACATACAGAATGTTCATCAAAAACCCGCAGCTATTAAGCGGAAAGCATCGGAACCACCGGCGGTACTGGAGGCTAAATTTCCCCGTAAAGCTCGACAAACGTTCATCGATGGCCATAAGCTACCGAAAGAGGACAGTGTTGTGTATACGGGCGACGATGTGCTCATGCGTGACAATTGGCATCAGATACGCACACACTATCACCGCAACAGGGCTGTCCAGGACCGGTATAACTTCCGCCTAACTAATCTATCACCGAGCTACATAAACGAGTGCCTATCCAGCGTCTATGAAGTGCAGAAATGGAAGGCCAAGTGGAACGTTAACTTCGGCTTTGTGCTACGCAACATCATTACCAACGAGGAGACATATTTCTATAGCAGCAATAACACCCGCTACTTCGAACAACCAAAGCTGGTGGGCAAGCGAGAGGACTTGAATAACTTTCTAGCAGAAATTAATAAGGCAGATATTATGGAATGGGCACGGCAACAAAGGCCAAATACCAAATTCGTCGTTCACAGAGTAACTAACATGACTTTAATTATAAATAAACTAATTCCCCATGCATTAATAGGAACTCCTATGGAGCTACCGGACTACATAACAAGAAATAAGAGCATAGTTGGGTTAGTTAAGGACGATTATGGGCGTATATATAAGGATAATTTATGCTTCTTTAGATGCCTGGCCCTCCATGAAGGTTTCAAAACGGTGGATCGGGCTAAATTCGAGGGTCGCGTTCAACAACTATTTAACATGTGGTGTAATAATAAAAATGTAAATAACTTTGGTGGAATTAATACTACTGACGATTTGTACGACCTGGAAGACATATTTCAAATAAACATTGCTATATACGAATTAGACAATGAAAATGCGTACATAGATACTACACTAAATAAATCTATGCGAAAAGTCGTGGAACCAAATTTCGAGCCACACAATATACACAGTGACAACTTCGACAGCGACGACGAGTTAATGCCGGAGGGTGACGAAGAGGATGAAGGCAATTATGAAAAATGCGTGTTTAATGACGATATGGCGGTCTAAGAGGAGGTTGAGTTAGATGACGATAATAGGCTACCGAACAGTGACAATGGAGTTATACTTGAAAAAGGTGACACAGATGGTGCCATACCCGATGTGCCTAAAACCCCAACAGCGACCCTGATACACAAATCTAGAGGCTTGTACGGAGAAACGGTCAACTTAAATTTATTCGAGAATCATTTTTCATACATAAATAACTTAGAAAGATATACTAAATCATGGCGGTGTGATAATTGTGATAAAGTATGGGACAGAGTGGGCAATTTCAAGCGGCATGTGGAGGAATGTGGCGAGTTGGGTACCAAATACATATACAAGGGCGGCGGCTTCGGGCTCCCAAAAACTATTCATGACGAGTTACGGGAAGAAGGATTCGATATTTTCGACAGATTCTATCCGTTCCGCGCTACCTTCGACTTTGAAGCCCGTTTCGAGGAGAATTCGCAGCTACAGAACCCAGAGCGGAAGTTGGTGTACACGAAGCGCCTTATTCCAGCTAGTGTTTCCGTGTGCAGCAACGTTCCCGACTATACTACGCCACGGTGCTTCATCGGTGAACCTGAAGATATAATACCAGAGATGGACGCGTACTTGTGCGAAATTTCCGATGCAGGGTTCAAGATTATGAGGGAAAAGTACGGTGACATATATGACCACCTTGAAGTAAAATGCGCCGAGAACAAACAGTATGAGAAGGAACTAACGAAGTTAAAGAAAAATGGTGAGACTAATGAAGAAGCAGTGAAGGAGGTGAAAGGCAAGGCGTACGAATCAAGAAAGTGGACAATGTATCTACGCAAGTTTGAAGCTTGGATGAAGCAGCTTGTGGTCTTGGGTTTTAATAGCGGTAAATTCGACCTAAACCTAATCAAACAATATTATGTCCCACATCTAATTCGTCGCGGAGCTAAGTTGAACAATGCCATAACCAAGAACAACTCGTTTATGAGCCTTTCAACAGATTCGATACTCTTCCTCGACATTAGCAACTACCTAGCCCCTGGAACAAGTTACGACAAGTTTCTACGGGCATTTAACGTGGAGCAAGCTAAAGGTGTATGGCCGTATGAGTGGTTCGAAAGCCTAGAGCAACTAAATGACAAGCATCTTCCGCCTAGATCCGCGTTCTACAGTTCGTTACGCCAGAAGGAGCTTAGTGGCGAGGATTACGAATATGTTCAAAACGTGTTGAAGCAAGAAGGCTTCAAGTGAGTGAAAAACAGTTAAAGTAGAGTGTGAAAGATTTAGTATGATTTGTTAGAGTAGCTACTGCAATTTAACAAAAGTTGTTTTATTGTGACGAAAGGGAAAAGGACGGGTGTGGCTACTTTCTGAAAGAACTGATGTACTTATTGGAAATATAACGTTGTTTGGATGGTGTAAATAGATAAAATGGCTACGAAATTATGTAAATTGCTGTGATAAAACTAGCTTATTATTACAGTTTCAGATGAGTTTGATGAAAGATGTTTGTTTAATAAGGTTAAATTGGTTTAGGATTGCAATTTCAGGGCACTTTGTTGAAAGTTATTTGTTTAATTTATTTTTCCAGTATGTTTGGTTATAGTGTGACCCTAAATAATGATTTAAATATTTTAGATGTATGCGCGATATGCTTGAGTGGTATAACAACCTAGACGTGGCGCCCTTCCTCGAAGCTGTGCAGAAGATGTTCGATTTTTTCCAAGCATGGGGTGTTGACATGTTCAAGGAGGCTATAAGTCTCCCAGGTGTTGCCATGAAGCGAATGTTTGAGCGACTACCAAAAGGCGGATTATTTACGTTATTCAACGAGAAGTGGAAAGATTTACATGGGTTAATTAAGGATAACATCGTTGGTGGTCCGGCTATCGTGTTCCATAGGTATCACGAAGTTGGAAAGACGACAATACGGGGCGGAAAGAAAGTGGATAAAATAGTGGGATACGACGCAAACGGATTATATCTATGGTATCCAGGAAATGTCTACCGGTGTGTTTTCAGTATGGCGACCGGAGCTACGAGACCCAGGAGAGGAAGTTCCGACGCAGTCAGAGAACCGCGAAGAATTCTACGATGCAGTGTCAAGGAACGGACGGATAAAGATGAAACGGGTTCAAGGCTACAGTCATGGGCTAAAAGAACTAATGTACCTAGAATACCAACGCCGGGAACTGTGCACTCGATTAGGTCGAGACGACGTGGTTATTCAACAGAGGTTTAACGGAGGGCACAAGATGTTCCAAAACGGCATTACTAGGTACTACGTGGACGGCTACATACCAGCTGGTAGGTATGGTAACGCTAAAGCCATTGTTATAGAATATGACGGTTGTTACTGGCATGGTTGTTGCTGTGTGTCCATCAAAAAGCGGGACGAAGACTACTATAAGCGGCAGAAGGACACCGCAAGGAAACACGAGTATTTGGAGCAGCAAGTCAATTGTGAGTTTATTTGGGACAAAGAATGTGCCTTCGGCGACTACATAAACGACAAAATAGATACCCCGGAATGGGCCGAGTGGAAGCAGCTAAACGCCAACACATATTTCGGGAGGGACAATATAACAACGAAGGAAATACTAGATGACGTACGGAACGACAAGACCTTTGGTATAGCGGAAGTGGATATAGAAGTGCCATGTTGGAACGATACCGCACGAGAGTTTTGGGAAGAAATGACCCCGATGTTTAAGAACGTGGAGATATCAATAGACGACATTGGGGAGCATATGCAAAGCTACGCCGAGCAACACGGGATAATGAAGTCTCCCAGGCGGTCGCTGATTGGATGGTACCATGGCACAGAAATACTACTGGCTACGCCGTTACTACGTTTTCACATGAGACACGGCCTTCATGTCACACGCGTCCACCAGTTCGTGGAATATCAACGAGTAGCAGCCTTCGAGCACCTTAGTGAGGAAGTGGCTAACGGTCGCCGAGCAGCGGATGCTGACGAGTCCAAGAAGATACTTGGGGAGATGCTAAAACTCTTCGGAAATAGTTGCTACGGTCGATTAGCTATGGACAAAACTCGATTCGAAGATGTCTCATTTAACACGGCTGCGGAGGCTCAAAGGATGATACGTGACGGGCACTTTAAAAAGATGGAAGAAATAGACGACGGTATATTCCAAGTCCACATGAGCAAAAGAAAGGTAAGGATATTTATTTTTTGGATTAGATATAAAGTGTAATGAGAGTGGTTATTATATGTTTATACGAGTGCCATATTGGAAGTATGACTTTGATAGCTTTTGTGTAGGATATAGTATTGTTTGCGTATGAGAGAATATATTTGAAGTTCTTGTATATGACTGGAAAATATCTTTGTAGAGGTAATGTAAAAAAAGTTGTTAAGTATATGAAGTTGTGGTATCATATTAGAGTGAGATTAAAACGTATGGCATAGTATAACTTGTGGTAGATTTCGGTAATTTAAATTACGTTTGTTGTGTCTCCGCTATTATTAGTGTATTGTATGGTTCCTTTGGTGTTGTTTCTGTATCAGACATAGATATGTATATACAGGTGATCGTGGCGGTTCAGTTGAATATTAGAGAGAAATTAAAACGTTGTATCATTTGCGTAGTATGTTTATATTTTTTTAATTTATGTTTGTTATGCTAACCTATTACTTATGGTGCCTGATTTGTTTCAGGTGGCTATGGATCTCCCAAATATTATACCGTTCTTCGTCTACCAATATGCGAAGCTACGAATGTTGGAGCTATACGTGTTCCTTCGACGTCGGTTGGGCAAAGAAAACTTCCAGCTGATTCAGATGGACACGGACTCCTTCTATTTTGCAATAGCCGGCCAGGACCTAATATCAATGCTGATAGAAAGAGGACAAGAAGCTGAAATTCCCAATTTTTTTCGCCACCGATAAGTATTCGGAGCGCACCCCCGGCCTATTTAAACTAGAGTGGAGCGGTGAGGGGATGGTGGCTCTGAATTCGAAGACATACTATGGGTGGAAGGCGGATGGGGGAGTAAAGGTGTCAACAAAAGGGCTATCAAAAGTGACTAACAATGTAAATAAAAACATTTTTATGGGGGTGTTAAAAACGAAAGAAAAGGAAGGTGGTACCAATTATGGATTCAGGATGAAAGGGACAGACTTGATGCAATACCAGCAGCAGAGGGACAGTATTACTTATTTTTATCCCAAGCGTATTGTTCTTAGTGATGGGGTTAGTACTAAACCTCTTCTGATTTAAAAACGTGGATATTTTGAAAGTTTGAAAATAGGGTTCGGTACTAACTTGGTCACTATAGAATTATTGTTCTTATAGATTACTGTGTTGCAAAAGCATATTTTCGTAATAAGAAATGGGCTGTTCTAAAGATTAATAATTTACGGACTTTCGGAATGAATTTTGTTGTACTACATGTGGAGGGTTAAATAAAAAAGGAATTAGAAAAATATAATTGCTAAAACGATGGAGTTATAATTTGGATCACAGGAAAATATGGAGAACTACAGCTTACAGAAATTAGCAGTGAATGGGAGTAAATTTTTGAAATAATTTTTAGAAAATCGTTTACTGGGAAGGCCAAGGATTGCCAATATTGGGTTGTTTCTTTTGGTATAATTATTATGAATTGCTTTATTTTAATGAGGTGGTTATGTAAATAAAAGTATAAAAGATGTGCTGTATTTGATATGAGTTGATAGGTCTGGAATACAGAAATGCTGCGTTTAATGTACTGAAATTATGCAAAATTAGATTTGGGATGACTTACTATTCAGACATGGTTTGGCAAAAAATGTTTCAGAAAAGTGGAAAATTGTGGAATATTAAGCACACGAACCGCACCTGAGTATATGGAGAATTCATAGAAGGTTCACTGTAACATCTGGGGTGCTTAGTATTCCGCAATTACATATTGATGAGTTATGTTTAGTATATATACAGTTAACAGAATTGAAATATTATGTTTACCAGGTCTGTAAATAAGGATACGCGGTATAAAAACTCGTCAAGGTCAAGTCCTCGATGCTGTAAACATACAACAGACCACACGCTTCAATGCACACGCTTATTACCACATACACAACACGCTTCAATGCACACTAATTACCACACACGCCCCAAGCAGTTTCAAGGTCATAACGCTGCTCCACCGCTCCACACTCCTCGATCCTGGGGTCCAACTGCTCCCCCTATACTACTAAGGTGGGAAAATTGTGAGAAACTTATCATTGTACACTGCGAAAACACCTAGTCAAATTTTGAGTACTGGGTAGGTCCAATGTTAATCTTAAGATAAGTTAACGTTGAGTTAGAATTTCATTCAATTTGGGTCATGTTTGACTCAAATTGGGACAACTTTTAAGTAAATAGTTGGTTCTTTTTAACTCTAAGACTAATTAAACTTAAACTTCAATTTGAGTGAAGTTTTTGATACAAATTGTGCCAAAACTTGACTCAAATTCAGTCAAACGTTAACTCAAGCTTAAGGCTAAAAAGGGCCCATTCGAAACTCAAAATCTGACTGCACGCTTTTGCATTGGGGCTGTGGGTTATGTGACAATGTTGAAAGTTATGAACTATCAAGTAAAAGTGCAAAGCAATCAATGCTGTTGCCATTTCACCAATGGCAACTGTCGAACACCAGCCCATATTTCTAACGGTATATATAAAAACAATTAAACTTTGAAATTATTATATATTATATTTTTTCTCAGCTAATAATTGTTTTATATTTTCGCTTTCGTGGTAAGCTACGCTTTATGACTATGGTCGCAAACAGTGCAGCAGTAGTTAATAGAGGACTTTACCGGAGTGCACATAAGAAAACAAGTTTCCAATGTATCTACCAACCTTCCCCACTGTCCCAGCGACTGCAATTACGAAAAAACATTTCTCGCGGCTTACTCACTGTCCCGCAGACGGTAGATGCGAAATCCAGCCCACAGATTTCCCCACCTTCATCGCAATCCCATGCAACGAAGACATGAAGTTTCCTAATATAGCTTCACTATTGTTCCGTACGCAGCGCAGAGACGCCACCTAGATAGAAATTAGCCCAAAATTTCTTTTTCAACAACTTCCTAGTTGGAACAATGAGGAGTCCTCATCATTTTCACGTCCCCGCACGTTAGTTAGAAAAAGTACAGCTTACAGATGGAAGGTTCGGAGGATGGCAGCCGGCGATTTAGGATTATATAGTATATAGACCATATAGGGACTTATAGCTTAATATATATATATCCAGAACGGAATAACACAACACATTTCACTTCCACCCCTAAAAATATACATTAACCGATGCTTCGATAATAGTATTTTGACCTTTGGTTTTTGCCTTGACGTTTACCTGTGTAAAGGGTGACTAGTTTATTCTCAACACTAGGTCTTAGCTACTATATAATGTTAGTTTATAAAATTACTGAGCTTGCTTCATAGCTACAATATTAGTAAATGTCGTTCTTTTCGTAGCGAAATTGGCTGCCGTATGGTGGTTGGTTTGTTAGTAGAAGTAAGAGTCCATGATTATGTTGCTCAACAGAATCGGCATCATCCACCGTTCTCCGAATCACTGCGTCTAAATCAACCGCTTCTATGCGGTCCGTAATCTACATTTTTCAATTTTGATAAACGTGCGGCAATATTCGTCCCATTAGCCGTTGATAATGCCAGCTGCTTCCAGTAACTTCGAAAAAAACTGTGCAATTTAAGTGTCGCTCACGCTTGAACCATGCAAACTCTGCAGGATCATAATTACGGCTTCCCTAACCATTCCTTCTTCCTATCGACTGCGGATACTGGCTAACCGTTTCATATATTTCGAGCGGTGCGAAGAGTTAACACAGTGTATATGATGCCATATCACAACTCTAGTCAAAGTACTAACTGCTGACTTGCTGAATTTCGCTAATTATTCCCGACCACCAGCCAGGGCTTAGTGTGGCCAAATTTATACCACTAACATTAAATGCCGTAGAATTTGTCATATTCTTATAACAATAATGTGCGCGCAAAAGGCCTATAGATTGGACTAAAACATAAAATTATTTGGCCTATAATACAGCTTATCATCAGCACTTGCGGATTCAGTACTGCGGCGGGCCGGGAGGTGCCCCTGAGTATTGAAATATCAGACAAACCTGGAATATGAAAAATATGTAAATAGTAGAAAAAATTCGCTAACAAACCGCCACTTCCGCCATTGAAAAAATTTGCAAATTGCCCACCCCCCGTTAGAAACTTCTGTATTTGCCGCTGATTATTAGTTATGTTAATATTCAGATTTGCTGAGAAAAGTTAACCACACCAATGGTACCATATTGAATGGCAAACGTATGCTCACCCTAATTGTATTTCAAAATTCCGTACATATGTTTAGGTTCACAGAATGTTGAAATCCTACACTTCACAAGGTTTTGCCACTGAAACACATACAATGCCATTTAAAACATATTTTACATATAGTGCAAAAGTCTGTATAAACTCTAATGCAACAATGACGAGCGTTTTTAGATTATTTTGGCTGCAAATGATCCTTGATAATATAAAGCTAACGCCCAACCAACAATAAAAATGGCGGTTGATGCATATTTTTACTGCAAAATAACAGAATCACATTTTGTTCAAAGCGCCATAGAAACAACATTAAAACGCCGCATAAAATGTTTTACTCCAACTGGTAGTTTCGCAGCAAAAAGGTCTTATATCACGTACACCACTGTAATTTACTAAGTGATACAGTAACGACAAAAAATTTGTCAAATTTAGAAAGCCCAGTTCTATAAGAAGGTGTCAACTGTTAAATTTAGACCGTTTTGGAGCTTTGATTTTTTTTGATGCAACAGCAAGGGAAATCAATCTTGTTTCCAATCCAGGATACCACTGAATAATTATATACCTCTAAATATCTTCTGAACATTTGTTTTGAATTTTTAGTCATTATCTTAGTCTGAAATAAATTAGTGGAAACTACAGGAAATTTTCGACGTCGTTATATTTTGGAAACGCGAGCTACGGTAGGTGTGGATTTCTTGTTTTTTTATAAGGAAGAGGACGTGTTTTAGTTATATTATGTTTCTGGAATGTAACACACACCAGTGTAAATACATATATACATAGTGTATACATTTGAAATAAAATTGATATACTTCCTAATCCATGGCAACATAAAATAGTAGAAGGAAACATATCTTCCCATTTGTAAAATTATTGCTTATCACGTCCTATCTTCTTCGTAAATAAATAGATTGGGAAAGAAACGAAGTCCTTCAATGCTTTCATCGCGACAAAGCACCCCTGCATTCTCAGCACAAATAAGCCTGAAAAAGAAAATTGTATACTGTTAACCGGACGATGCCAGTACAGAATTGAAAGCCCCGTCCAGTTGTCCTTCTACCCCGCTCCACCACACGCGTTACTAGATCAATGAACAAGAAAAGCAATACGAACGCCGGTATCCAGAACTGAGACAGTTGTACATAACTGAAGCGTTTTCTCCAATGTATAGTAGATGATTTACAGGCTAAACTATATGACTACAAGAAATGCTGGATTGGGATCAGAAAACAACACGAATTACATATTTCAAACACCTCCACGGCCTGTTTATCACTCTTTCAGGCATAGAATGTTACAGAACGAGTGTTGTTCGTTCGAGAATCGTTCGACATTCGAATTAAAATTTTATTCAAAAGCTATTCGATTATTGTTCAAGATATTTCGGTAGGTGTTCGAAACGAGTATTATAATATTTATTTACATATATGTATATTTTTAACTGTTTTTGCGCTTCTTATATTCTATATCATACTACGTATATTAATACGTAAAATAATATTGTTTTATCTGTTTCTGTTAACAAAGTTACTATTTTGTGCACTATAGGTAATAAAAATAAGTAGTAAAATTTTTCGAGAGTTGTTAGCAATCTGGCCGATAGTATATGTATATAATTTGTTCGAAGATTCTTCGTAATATGTTTTGTTCGATGTTCTTTTATTCGAAGTGCAACACTCATTTCTAACGAGAACTGTAGATATAGTACGATCGTGCAAATTTTCAAAAGGTCTCCACTGCTTTTTTGGTTTTCAGCCTGAGTTAATGTTACCTTTCATACATTGAAATGCCTCAACTCTGGCCTGAGTATGCTTAGCTGACCCTTACATTATATACGCCTCAACTGCTATTTTTGATACATCGCCACTGTAAAAACTATTTAGACATAAATCGAAAATGGAATGTAAACGTACAGTCTGTTAAAAATGTTTGCGCGCCTGCTCCATAACCGACGTGTAAGGCTTCGATCGTTTTTGGGCCTAGTTTTGCTCTTCGCAAAGATTGTCGCCATTAATGTTATAAAAATAATATGCGTTCTGACTGTGCAATAGCAACTACAGTACTCGCTACAACTGACAGTCGCCTTACGAGCGAACAACGAGCGAGCACCCAGCGAACAAAAACACTGTAGAATTTCAAAATAAAATTTCATTTTCCCAGAAGCAAGTTGTGAATGAACAACGAGCAAACAGCGGTCAACTGTGGCGAGTACCGCATCTGCATTTATGTATTATCCGGAATGGTACAAAACATTGAAAAATAAAAAGTCTATGTAGATTTGCATCACGTACATAATTATGTCCTATATACCTATTCAATTCAACTCGTTCAAATCCTTAATGTGTGAGTACAATAATTATAGGTGCGTACAGCACGGTTGACCTTTTGTAAAAATCAAGAACTGAATTAAGAAAACTTCGTGTTCACGATATTATTCTTCGGTAGTCGCTATTTTGTTGAAAGCGAACAGGGAATCCTCGGAACATGAACGCCATATGAGTAATGGTACCGTTTTCAAATTTGGGCATTCGTGTACCTTTGTGAAATGCCATGCTGAATCGGATAGACTGTGTAAGCGTTCTATGAATGTAAAAGTGCGTCAACAAGAAGTGCGATTGTATGGTTGCGTTGTAAGTGAACACGGACAGGGTGGTCCTTTGGCAAATTTGTAAAAGTGACTGCGTGTAGCGGTTAACCGTTACTCTATCGAACATCATATCAGCATACATAACAGAAAATCGTGGTGGATTTTTGTGGTGATTGTTTTTGAGATAGTGAATGTCTTGACAAATAATAGAGGTAGGGTGTAAGCAGCAATAATTCACTAGCGCATGATGAGTTATTGTTTGAATATCTAGGTTTGTATTTGGACCGGTCTGGCAGGCACCGTATAATAAATACTCCATTTTGCACATTTCACATATTATTTTAGCTGATATTTTGTTACTCCTGCAATAGTAAAATTATGTATAACTGAGGTTTATATATATAAATGGTTATATACAGCATTTAAAAATAGCCTGAGTATCAAAATTGGAGCTAACTTCTCTTTCGCTAGTATGACCGGTATTCCACAATGCTGCGAGAATTGCTCGGCGCTAAGTGAACCTGCTTGTTTAACCGCATTCTTAATTTGATCGATCGTATGAGACAACGATTCGGAAGCTAACATCAACACATTGACACCGCTGTCGAAAGTGTGAAACCTATGTCCATGGATATAAATATACGCAGTAGATATACCGCCCTTATAGGAAGAACCGACAAGCAACACAGCTGAAAAAAACACAGCGGAAGCTCGCGCCGAAAAATCGATGACAAAAAATCATGATGCTATTTTAAGTGCATAAAAATGCAGACAGTGCGGATATCGATTTCTCTAAATGTTGAGAATTTATTCTATAAAAACACAAACTGCATTGCACGAGAAATTTATGAAAGCAGTAATGAAAGGCGTAGAGTTTCCATAGATGGTGTTTATGGAAATTAAAATATGTCAAATTTTTTTTGTGTGTTAAGGATACCTCATCTCTTCTTAGTTGATATATTATTGGCAGCTTATTACTGCTTGACGCGCAATCGCTTCGAACGAGCACAGCTTCGAGCGAACGTCGACTAATTCTTAAACCATTCGTTAGAATGCATTGCGAACATTAGTTTTTAGAATAACATTAAATTTTTTACTACAGTATTTTCTTGCTTACCATGTTTTCAATTAACCGTTGAACCAGCGAGAATAAAAATTCTCGCAAAAAAATTGCATAAAATTGGTTTCGGTTGTGTGCCCAGCCGTAATATTAAATTTGTATTTATCGGTTTCCAGATCAAAAATGGTTATCGCAAACATACTTCGCATCAAATCCTGTTAATAGTTTAAAAACATTTAGGTACGTATCTATATATTTAGGTACAATCGTATCATATCTTTGACACGCAAACTCACATTTTGGAAACAGGGTTCTACACGCGGTTTTGCGTTAAATTGGAAACTGTGCTAAGTGCGCTTTAGTACAATGGGAAATAATTCGGCCACGTCTGTCACCAAACAATCTTTCATGAAAAGTTCACGACCTATGCGTGGTTCACATTAAGATGCGTGCACTCACTGCACATGGTTACGCAAGAACCGCAGTGCTCGTTATACCGCAGTTGTTGTTACATTGTAACGAGCAACGAGCACTACGGTTCTTGCGGAAACGTGCGCAGGAGTGCATGCATCTTAATGTGAACCACGCACTATTCAGAAAAAATTGGCAGCTGTTTATGAAATAGTTGCGACTGGTGTTGAACTATCGAGCAGTATTCGAACACGTGTCAACCATTCTTGAGCACGTCGTCTAGTAGGACACGGTTGGAACAAAAAGTTTTCGAACAACCATGGAACAAGTTTCAAGCGAATACGGTAGTCAACGCAGGCAGTGATTGCAAAAATAACGAATAGTACCAGTCTAACGGCGACTATTATTTCGATTTGTCGTTGCTACAATAAGGCAAGCAACCGTTTTGTTTCAATGCAATAAATTGCATATTTTAGGACAAGAGGTACCTAAGTACATCGACTAAACACGACGATACTCAAAACTCGAATCACGGCGTAACATAAAATTATATACGTATCTATTCTGTGCCCCACATTGTACAAGTAAATATCAGATAACAAAGAGACTTATTATGTACGTGTTTGAAGTCCTGCTTGTGACGATACTCGCCATATTTGACAGCTGCTCGCTCGCTACTTACTAGTGCGAAAATAAAATTTTATTTTGAAATTCCTGGTATGTCTTTTGTTCACCCGCTGCTTGGTCGTTGTTCGCTCGCCCGTAAGAGACAGTCAAATTTTGTGGCGAGTACTGTATTTAAAAAATGATATCACAATGAAGCACAATAACCCATGTCCTGCAAAAGATATGCTGCGATATAACCCACGCACATAGTGCAGCTTATAGCAAAAGACGGATTTATAAATATTTGCTATGATACAGGCATAAAATTTTGCTGAGGCATTATTGGCCAAACTTAGGTAAACCATCCACAAACATACATGTGATGCCGATGTAATCGTAATGCTTTTTGGATAAGCGTTCACGTTAATAACCTTGTGACGTGACAACTCAAATTACGGAACATTTTGAATATTTCGCCAATAAATATGTGCACATAAATCAAATCAGTATCAGTAAATGTGCAACATACCTAACTGGCAGGCTCATGGTGTTTAGAATAACACAAGCGTTCAGCAGGTCATCTGGCGAAACTAGCTGAAAAATAAAATGTTTATTTGTGAGCTCCTAAAAATAAAATTTCCAAAACATCGATATAGAGTAAGTTATTTTTAAATTTACTGGAAATTCCACAGATCTTTGCTAAAATATAAAAGAACATGTCACAATACATTTTGAAGTTTGGCGATTTTAATAAACGTATTCCAGAGCTATCGTATGACGTCGGCGTGTAAATAGGTATACTTATAATTGCTTGGATCATGGTGTTAGATTTTTCAATTCTGTAATTAATTTATCTAAATTTATATCTATTTATTTATTTAAATATCTATTATATAAATTTATATCTAAATTTGTATGTACGTATAAATAATATCTTTTCGAAAGGTGGCAATTATTACAGGAAACGTTAAATGTGGTAATTCCATATTGCAATGGTCGCTCGATCTATACGGTGATATAGTGTCCTCTTTTAGTAGTACAGCATTGAACATGAGCATACATGATAGCTGTGAGTTTCAATGAGTTTGCATTTAACTGAATTTACGTACAGAGCTGCGATTTTAAACGACTGCGTGCGCGTGCGTTTAAACGCGTTTGCGTGCGTGTGCTTTTAACCGCATTTGCGGTTCAACGCATTTCCGTGCTTGTGCATTTAAACGAATTTTTATGCGTGCCCGTGTGCAGTTAATTCTGTCCGTGACTGTAGCTCGAGTTATGAGACGGGTATGTCGGATCCCCCAAATCGGAGAGACCTGGTTAGTCCAAAGTGGGGGCGGGGGGCCGGCATTTTCTGTTGCCTCCCCGCAAAACGGAGGTACCCCCGGCTCAAAGGCCCCTGCTGAGAAAAATTTACGTCTAAACGCGACAAAATCCGACAAAAAAATTGCAGCGCCCGGGCAAAATCCGGCACCTCCCGGCAGGTGAGCCGGGGCCCCCGGCTATAATTTCCGAAGTTTGAACTAGCCAGGAGACGAATTTTGGATAATCGTAATCGGTTCAACCGACCGCCCTCAAAAACTGGGTGAGTCGGACATACCTCGCTCCAACAAAAAACTGTGGTGAATTTCAGTTATCCTTGGGGATACGTATAGGACTACACCACCAAACAAAAAATGAGGGGACAGGCAGGAAAAAACCTGTACGAATAATCATGCAATAAAATTGGTGGATCGAAGTGTCATACTCTTCCCTTACGCACTTTTGATAAATGATATGATAAAGAACGTTAGCTTGTGAAATTACGATGCTTATGTAACAGATCCTTACGGATCGTTACGAGGTGGATAATCCTGACCACAGCCCAATGGCCAACTTTTACCGAAAACTCATAATCTTGACCACACAGCAATGGTCAACATTTACGAAAATCCTGACCACACGACAATGGTCAACATTTACGAAAATCCTGACCACACCCCAATGGCAGGGAGTAACCGGAATTCCGGTTCCGGTTCCGGTTCCGGCGAAAATCGTGTTCCGGTTGCGGTTCCGGCAAAGGGCAAAAACCATACCGGAACCGGAATTCCGGTTTAAAAATTTTATTTGAAATTTTCCACGTTTTTTTCTTCATCCTGTAATCCAAACATATGTAATATATTATACAATGATCAAGCTCTAATACAACCAAGCAAAAGAAAAGATTAACTAACCAATTTGCCCAGTGAAACGTAAGTAGGGCACATAATTTGAGCAGGAATTTTTCATAATAACCTGCAGGAGTTTGTTAAATCAAAGCCAGGTCGATGCTTGTTGCAGGTATTTTACACATCCAGAAGTCTGTGGGATACGTTTTAATTAAACCGGTCCAACTCGTAACAGAGTATGGCTTACACAGAAGTACTTAGGGTATGCTTGGCTAACATAAATTGCGTCAAGAACCCGCCAGTGCGCTTGTATGCTTGGTAAATCAGTCTAAATTGAAGTAAACTAACATTATCTGCAACGCAGCTAGAAACTGCTTTCTTGGCAATGAACTGTATTTATTGAAACTGTGCGAGCAGCATCACAGTGTGTCTCATGTATAGCATTCTGATTAGAAAGTCATCATCATTATCATCTAACTTACGGGCACTATTGTCCAACGCTAGCCTAAACAGTGTCTCTGACCACTGATAAGAGAAAATTACCTTCTATCTATTATTTTCTCTTAGAATCATATAAACCAATAATTTTAAGTTTCCTACAGAAGAACATGCAACAAACGTCTGTGTAGTAAAGGGAGGCGACTGGAGACAGAGCGAAAGTGTGTATTCTACGCTCCAACCTTTATAAGCACATTCGACTTGACGCAGTATACGTAATGGTGTACAGTGGAAGACATTTTGTGCTCTGAATGTCCAAAAACCTACATATTTGATCGATAAATAAACATTATTAGCTTCCTCAGTCTTTAAAGTTTCAGAAAGGCAATAATACCATCGCAATACATTAATTTTAATGTAAAAGTTATTTTTAATGCATTTTAAATCCACTATACCTTCATTTCTTCCATCATCTGTTTTACTATATATAAATTTCGAAGACCAGGTTCCGGTTCCGGTTCCGGTTCCGGATCCGGTTTAAATGGACGGTTCCGGTTGCTGGTTCCGGTTCCGGTAAATTTTGGTTCCGGTTATTCCCTGCCCAATGGTTAACATTTTTTCGAACAAAAATAAATCGGTCCACAGTATAATGGACAACATTTTCCCGACTACCAAAAAATCCTGTCCATGGTGTAATGGACAACATTTTCCCGAGTACCAAAAATCCCGACCACAGTGTAATGGACAACATTTTTTCGACTATTAAAAATTCCGTCCATGGTGTAATGGTCAACTTTTAATCGAGTTCCCCAATAATCATGACCACGTGTATAGTGGCCAACATTTCCGAATTCAGTCCCCAGTTCTCCCCCAACATGGAGTACCCGACGGGAGTAGCCCAAAAAGGGTACGGAACCCACCCTCGCCTTACAATACGTACAGTTAAGTAAGCAGAATCAATTAATCACAAGCGAATACATATATATTGAGTTCTTTATATATACACACATTGACCATAAAACCCTGTTGTCACCTCATATATAGATCGCCTAACTGGCACAAATCATGAACTACGGTATATACGTAAATCAGCAATCGAAATAACTCGCAAGAGCAATATGGTTATGTAAGTACGTCATCACAATGAATCAGAAATTATCAGGTAAATACGTAGGTAATTGTAACAGAACTGAAATCAAAGTATATACGTATGTGATTGGAACAAATTCAATCATACCATCTACATATATATAAGCGAACGGAGTAACCAGATCCAAATAGTCCCGCTATGTAACTGACCCGTATTTTCAATATTTCGGCTTGCACCGCCGACATGTTTTGATCAGGATGGGTATTACCGTTGCCCTTTTAGGAAAGTAATAATTGCTGAAGAATCGTAATCGTTTGTGCAGATGTCTATATTCAGCTATGTACATATTGATTGTAGTGCCCCGATGGCACGCTTTGGTACATATATATTAGCATTTGCATCATTTTCTATTGGCCATAAAGGCACCCCGTATGTATAGTTGAATTACGTATCGTTATCATTGTAATTGTTATTCGTTTGGTGGCCATAAAGGCACATTTTCGATATGTTACCATGACCGTATGATATAACTGTGTGCCGTGGAATTGATGTTGTTGTCTATACATGTTTTCAGGTACAAGTTTCGACAATTTGATTGGGATATAAATTGTTAATTAATTATTGTACTCTGTTCATACCATCTATTGTTATTGCCTGCGGCCGTAAAAGCGCCGCCATTGTTGTTGCCGTATACCGTATTATGCCAGTATTGTGTTATGATTGTATCGTTTCGTTGGGTCGAACAGGCCATAAAAGCGCCTGCGTTTGACCATGATTTATATGCTCTGATTGTCATACTTTGTTGTGTATCTTCATAATTTTAGGCTGGGAATACGATCAGAGGAGTGTAACGCATTTGACGTGATTTTAGCAGGAATTATAGGGAATTTTTACGCACTTAAATTGGAGTTTTATGGGTATAGATAGTGCGTATGGCGAGCCCTTGCCATACGCGATCTCGTAGGAATTTTTAGGACGGTACGACTCCCCGCTAAACCCGGAATAAGAGACTACGTAGGAATTGCCCTACCCCGAGCGGTAGGACCTCAAAACGAGTTGCAAATTTTCATAGGAAATACTGGCCGTGACGGACATCCGTCACGACCGTCCTCACGAATGAGGACTACAAAAAATGTGGCTGCCCGCTCGGGAGCGAACAGCAATTGAGAGAGTTGTCTGAAAATTATAAGTTCAACGCCGAAATATAAAGTTTACCAGTGCTCGCTACACTGGTAATTTGAGTAACATTAAGAAATATCGCCTACCAGCGTTCATTCGCGCTGGTTGAGATAAGAAGTAAAAGTTAGAAATTTAGGAAAATTTGTTACCAAAAGTACCGGCTCCGGTCCATATCTCCGGAACCGTTGGGAATTCTAAAATTTAGCACTTAACATTTCTTGTAGCAAATTTCACGGTCTTTCGAATGAGACCGGTTTCATGAAGATCCGACCTGGATCCACGGATGTATGAACGGATAGGTAGGTACGAAAATTGATAAAGCACATCTAATTCAATAACTCAACGAATGTTGGTCACAAAACTATATACCTAGTATCGTTAGAAACCCCAGACCCGAGGCTTTAATTTGAGCCCAGACGGGTCTCGCTGCGCCCACTTTTGGGTACCCCATAAGAAGATTTCAAAATAACGCCCGGACAGGCGTGTCACCCCTTATCAGATTTCCCGTATCCAGACCAACACGAAGATATACAAATCACCCCAGAAAAGTGCACCCCGAACGCAGGGGAACCGTTTAAACACCCCGATTTTTGGAAATTTTGGCATGGACCCTCCCCCAAGAGTCTATTTTCCCCCCTGTGGACCGAAGACGGTCCTGTTACATATTAAAATGCTCGGACGGACCGGCTGATTCCGAATCCGAGAATTTTGTGGCACTCCGGCCATCGCCCAAGAACCCCCACCCTCTTTTTACCCCTTGCCCTCGCGTCTCTTTTGTTTTGTTTACACAAGCTGATTCTCTTTTTCTGAAGTCTGTTTCCAAGCACGTACAAGCTGCATATAGAGTAGTGTAATTGACGATACCTGTATAAAATTGATGGCGTCGCCACGCTTGTCAGTAAAAGTCGATATGCAGTCAGAATTCACCTGTAAGATTTTATATCAAACGTTTGATCTATCCCGGTTTAAGCCCCGTGTATGCTTCTATAACTTGCCATCTGCGTTGTACTGAACTTTCTGTTGTGTACTGAGTAAACAAGCTGGAATTTGAAATTAAGCATATTTTATAAAGTTTGTGCGGAACCTGTATAAAAGTTTGAAGCTTTGATTGATATTTCTAGAAGTTTCTTATCAGCTGAAGGAGCTCCGAATCGATTAAAGTACGCATTAAACTAATACTAACTTTATATAAATCTTACAAGTTTGAATTTAAAAGCATTACTAGCCCTGTGTATATCGTTGGATTTTGTTTACTTATAAATAGCTGAAGCTTCTAGAACGGCCGAAGTGAAGCGGTGTAAGCGGCACGAATCTTGTACGCAGTCATCGATATAAAGTTACTATTTGGCTTTGGTTGGCAGTTCGGTATTTAATTTCTCAGTAAGCTCGTATAAGTTTATACAAAATTTAATAGCATAACTTTCGAAATTTCCAGAAACTTTTAGATTCTCTTATAGAAGTTTATATTAAGTTGTCGGTGTTTCATATAAATTACCAGTAAACAAAACAATAAATCATTATAATTAAGTAAGATTTTATAAGAAAATCGGTCCGAAATTTCCGAAAATATGATCGGAATTCGACCGATAAGACTGTTTGCTTAATTGGGCAATATTAAATCAGAAAATCGCAGAAAAGTGCTGAATAAGCACTCTAACCGCCCTGAAAATTCAAAAATTTAAAATTTCAAATTTTAGTATAAAAGCAGAGTCGCAAAGACTCTGCAGCGTTCAGTACGACTGCGGCAGCGCAGAGTTCGGTCGTTTTGCAGACCGGCTCTGGCGCTTAATTATTGTTTTGGTTTTACTATCATTTCGCTTTGGCATTACGACTTTTGTTTTTGGTTTCTGCGCTTGGATGGATGCGATGGACGACGATTCAAAGACCTCGAGTATCGTAAGTATGGACAGGGAGGCGTAGGTTAGGCCTCGAAAATAGTTAACATCGGATAGGGTCATTTAAGGTGGAGAGCCGAATCGGTTATATTGATTCAGTGTAAGCACAACTCGTTATGGACTCCCTGTCCATACGTCAATTTACATGTTAGTCCCGCCCGTCCTAGCTTGTCCCGCAGGCACGTAGTAGCGGTTAGTCGATCGCCTCATTTAATTGGATAGCCGAAGTCGTACTGGACCTCCCTCGGTCAAAGAGTTAGGACACAAATAAGCGCGACACTCGCGCCGGATAATTTTACATGATTCCCTGAGTCGAGATGAGACCGGAAACTTTAGTTTGAGCAGACCGAGGTTAAATAAAACGTTCCAAATTTGAAATTATCATTAGAGCTCCGCATCATCCACGGTCACGCACAAGTTTCACCCAGTCATTATTAAAGTCTGTTTGCAAGGTTTATGCGTTTTACGGTTTCTGGACGCGGAGCCGTTCATCTGTTTGCAATGCTTTGTTAATAGGGATTTACTAGAGTTTTTTATTAATTCGCTCTAGGAACTCAATCCAAATTCCGATATTAATGCCGTAGTGATGCAGGCTTGTGAAAAGCTGTTCTAAACTGTGAATAAACCTATTGAGATACCGCCCTGCAAGCTGGTCAGCTCGCCCGTGTAGAAAATTTGATGTACCTCGAGAGTTTCCTCAGGAATTTGGTTAAAATTGTACCTGGATCTCGAGGAGGATCCGAGGCATTGCTCTAGCGCTTGGCAACTTTGAATAATACCTCGGAATCACAAACCCGACGACCCTGAAGGGGTTCGCCCTCCCACTAAAATAGGACGATGTGAGTATCTTAGGATTTACCCCAGGAATTTCACTGAAACTTTGATAGCTTCTTTATAGCGCCGTCTACTAATGAATAGGATTTTAAAACATGTCGGTTTCGAGTCGGAAACCGAAACCCGACGGCCTTGAAACGGCCTAACCCCAGTAAAAATGTGAAATCAAGATTAAAAGTAAAATATTTTAAGAACTTCTCCAGGAATTTCGCTGAAACGTTCGCTGTTTTTTCGTAGGGATGTCCGCTATTGGACACCGCTCTGAAACGTGACATTATTATAGTGGAATCACAAACCCGATGGCCTGGAAATGACCTGACCCTGTCAAAATGTGGAAATATAGCCAAAATTAAAATATTTACGGATTCCCTTCAGGAATCTTGGTGAAACTCTCGTAGTTTCTTCGCAAGCA
>JASANE010019975.1:0-18739 GCA_030248225.1 Trileptium ribeirensis | reverse complement strand
ATGTCATTACTTAACATTACATATTGCTGGGATTATTTGATAAACGTCTGATTGTTTAGACGATAATCTAGTTTTTCCTTCAAAACAAACAAGGCTGTGCCTGAAATAGACACTCTTCCAACGCAAAAGATCCTGGTAATTTTTTATACCTGGAAAAAGCTCCTCCTCAAAAAGGTACTAAATCAATGATGTTTTTGAAGATGGTGCCGACGGTAGGTAACAACTGAATGAATGTTAACGACATGAAGCTTTTGACTCACCGGGATTCTAAAGAATGGAGACCCGCGTCATGCCGAAACTAAACTCAAACGTCATCAACCGCCTTTCGTATGATCCTGTTAAAACTATTGTCGTCCCAAATTTTGACCGGGTTCTGGATCAGTTATCCTGAGCTTCTGATATTGTTAGAGTTAAATATTTTTCTGGCTGAATTGGAAGTTACCAGTTCATATCGAAGATAAAAAATTATAGTTTATGAATGCTATAATAAGTCCGAATCTACACACTAAAAATAAACGTAAGCCTTTGCTTAACGATTAGGCTCTATATACATTATAAACAGATCATATCCTGTTTTGCAATTAACGATGTCGAATCCATACCCATTGTTACGGGACTAATAGCATATGCGATGGGATTCACTGCTAGCTCAGACTTAAAGATTTTCATTCGGGTTATGACTATTCCGTTACGTTTCATAGCATTTAAACAGGATTCGCCTTTGTTCGCGAACAAATTTAATGTAACTGTGACGTCATGAACGGGACGATCACATTGTTTATCAATTACTGTTTGCGAACAAACCCCTTGTTAATACAAATCCGTCAAAATTCTGTTTGCGAACATATTTGATATTCGCGAACAAAAAGTAACATTTTCTGACCGACAAGAAAATGTTCGGTGATCAAATTGTTACAAAAAAAAACAAAACAGGATGGTCAGCGGGGTCATTTAAAGTTTAGCTCCGCATTACCTGTAACGAACACCGTCTATAGCTAATGCGATTTATTAGTCAACTGTTTAGTGTAGTTTGTTTTAAATTCTCGATATTTGTATCTAGGCCATATGAACGTTGATGAAATAATGCTACACACTGTCAATAAAACTTCAAAAAGACACGATGTGCTTGACACTGTCCAGAAGTGGCGATAAACCTAGCTAGCTAGCTTTGAAAAAAATTTATAAAAAACATGATTGTGTTTAAGACACCTTGTTGTCGACAGTGTGCCTGATATTGTGTGGTGTACATAGGTTCCAAACTTTGAAGACATTATAATGTGAACGCCACATTAAGCATGAGATAAATTTCCCGTTATTTGTCATTCTAAAATTTGTTGTTTATTAAAAATGTGTTCTACGAAACAATCCGATGGGCTAGGTTATCATATGGAATTATTTGTACGAACTTTTGTAAAAAAGCAAAATAGTTTGTCCTAAATTGTTAAACTTTTAGGAACATACTCTAATTTTTTTCAAAATTCGCTTTATTTATATTAATCACAGTACATTGTTACTAAATACAGAACAATAGTCCAGCCATAAATATGGTTCCTCTTGACTACGAAAAAAGCTGAGGATCATCTGTTGAGAGACCAAGACAAAAGGTCATAACGAGGCCAGGAAATGATCCGAAGCATCCGTAATTAGCTATAAAACGTATTCGGGTTCAAGCTGGACTAACCTTTTCGCATTCACCGTATCGTTGGCACATGGGATCATACTCGCAAAGATGGTTGTCGAAGTAGTGATCAAGCCAATGATCTCGCATTATCGGGAGCGTAGCCTTGTTTTTCAGCGAATACTAAAACCCGAAACTTATATATCGGCTCAACCTGATTCGCGGTTGTTGGGCGCGTCTAGTTATATTTATACGTATACTGCGGGTCCATAGAGCATGATTGGGACTGGTGTCCGCAGCTAATATCAAAGTATTCCACTCAGCACCGTCGAGACGATGTGATGATAATTTTTGAGGATGTGGACGTAGCTGTTTTATCTGATCTGGGCGGGTACGTCCATAAGTCAATTCACTCTAGTGTTCCAACAGCTTATATTTGTGACAAAGCTAGCCTGAGTTTTTAGCAGAGCAGGATACTGGTTTTGAACGAATAATTAAATAAAGTTTAGCAAGACTTATTTGACATTGATAGTGCTCCAAATTCAAATTCCATACGGATTTGCTATCTACCATGTATAAGATAAGCTGACAATCTC
Organism: Trileptium ribeirensis; assembly: GCA_030248225.1. Taxonomy (NCBI): domain Eukaryota; kingdom Metazoa; phylum Nematoda; class Enoplea; order Enoplida; family Thoracostomopsidae; genus Trileptium; species Trileptium ribeirensis. Next base: position 16,525 of record JASANE010019975.1, on the reverse strand, counting down.
AATAGGTTAAATTGAGACCCCTGGTTGGTACTTTTGTTATCGGACGCCCAGCATTTGCAATTACATCTTTAAATTGAGACCCCTGGTTGGTACTTTTGTTATCGGACGCCCAGCATTTGCAATTACATCTTTAAATTGAGACCCGTGGTTGGTACTTTTGTTATCGGACGCCCAGCATTTGCAATTACATCTTTAAATTGAGACCCCTGGTTGGTACTTTTGTTATCGGACGCCCAGCATTTGCAATTACATCTTTAAATTGAGACCCCTGGTTGGTACTTTTGTTATCGGACGCCCAGCATTTGCAATTACATCTTTAAATTGAGACCCCTGGTTGGTACTTTTGTTATCGGACGCCCAGCATTTGCAATTACATCTTTAAATTGAGACCCGTGGTTGGTACTTTTGTTATCGGACGCCCAGCATTTGCAATTACATCTTTAAATTGAGACCCCTGGTTGGTACTTTTGTTATCGGACGCCCAGCATTTGCAATTACATCTCAACATCGTCTTCTACACCAAATCCCAATAAACACCCAACAAGCAACCCGAGTAAAGTTCTAATGCGCGCATAACTTGAGTCTAGTAACCTTAAGGGGCGATACGTCAAAACAAAGAACAGCTTAGTGTGATGGGTTATGTGGAGCTTATACGACAGCAATGCTATTCTCGAAATAGTAATTTATGATTGATACTGATCCTATTTTGTAATAACTGATATCGAATAGCAACCCCTTGTTATCGAAAATAGGCGGAATTTTATTCCGTTTTCTCTCTCTGAAAATAGGTAAAGTCAAATGCAAGTGTCACAAATTACACCTTGTATTGGAACAGAATTTTTGCGTTTTCAATTAGAACAATTTCGGTTCCCTAATGTGTAATCATTTCGATTTAGATTATTCAGTGTTCCTGAACAAATTTAATGCAAAAGTGACGTCACAAGGAAATCGAACCTGTAGTTAAGCTCTTGGTGTTCGTGAGCAAAACCGTTTCATGCAAATTCGACAAATTTTCGTTCTCCAAATTTTGGGTAATTTTACTTGGTTTTTCGCGAACAGAAAATTGCTAGATTTCAATCGCGTCCTGGGTGGTCGCGCGCATTTCTACGCCTAATTTGACGTGACCAAAAGTCATTCCCTAACAATTTTTTGCAAAGTTACAAAATAGGATGGTTGGCGGGGTCACCTTAAGTTTACCCGCGCATTATGTGACAATTTCTTATTCTTAGCTACAGCGGATGGTCACGGCGCAACAAATCGGTAATTGCTTCAATATCAGAACGCGACTTCCTCGAGGCAAAGCTCTCCGCGTTTCAAAGCAAAAGCGCTAAATTTACAAAGTTGTTGGTCGACACCTTACCCAACAAACGGCAGCAAACTTTTTGAAAACGTTGTCTTTTGGAGGCAGTTTGCGGAACCAAAAAGAGCCACAGACGAAAATCACTGAAATTTAAGAAAAATCATAGGAAAAATGAGCAGCTTTTCTATCTTTATAAAATTTCAATGCTTTATTTAATCATGTTTTATGCAACAAATAAATAAAATTATAAATGCAAAGACACTGCAGCCATCGTTTCACCTGCAAAATTCATACTAGCAAGCGTTTTGTACATATGTGCGTTTTGAACATCTGTGCATTTTAAACATCTGCGCATTTTGAACATGTGTGCATTTTGAACATCTGTGCATTTTGATCATCTGTGCATTTTGAACATGTGTGCATTTTGAACATCTGTGCATTTTGATCATCTGTGCATTTTGAACATCTGTGCATTTTGAACATGTATGCATTTTGAATATCAGAGCATTCTAAACATCTGCGCATTTTGAACATGTGTGCATTTTGAACATCTGTGCATTTTGATTATCTGTGCATTTTGAACATCTGTGCATTTTGAACATGTGTGCATCTTGAATATCAGAGCATTTTAAACATCTGCGCATTTTGAACGTGTGTGCATTTTGAACATCTGTGCATTTTGATCATCTGTGCATTTTGAACATGTGTGCATTTTGAACATCTGTGCATTTTGATCATCTGTGCATTTTGAACATCTGTGCATTTTGAACATGTATGCATTTTGAATATCAGAGCATTTTAAACATCTGCGCATTTCGAACATGTGTGCATTTTGAACATCTGTGCATTTTGATCATCTGTGCATTTTGAACATCTGTGCATTTTGAACATGTGTGCATTTTGAATATCAGAGCATTTTAAACATCTGCGCATTTTGAACATGTGTGCATTTTGAACATATGTGCGTTTTGAACATCTGTGCATTTTGAACATCTGTGCATTTTGAACATGTATGCATTTTGAATATCAGAGCATGCGCAGATGTTTAAAATTTTTAGCGCATTTTGAACATGTGTGCATGTTGAACATCTGTGCATTTTGATCATCTGTGCATTTTGAACATCTGTGCATTTTGAACATGTGTGCATTTTGAACATCTGTGTATTTTGAACATCTGTGCATTTTGAACACGTGTGCATTTTGAACATGTGTGCATTTTGAATATCTGTGCATTTTGAACATGTGTGCATTTTGAACATCTGTGCATTCCGCCAGAAAATGTGCCCTTTGGAGATTGTGACACAATCTCCACGACAGTACAACACTGTGTCCAAATATTCAAGGCAGTAAATCAGCCGAAAATGACAGCGAGAGTTTCTCTGATTTTGCAACTAAAAGGTCCTCATATAGATTGTATTACCCTCAAACTTGCTCATGAGTCCAAACTTGGCATTGGGTATGGATACGCTAAAACCGTTGATAATCTTTGCCGGAGCTATAGGTATTGTGAAATTGTTGTCAGATGGCTAGGATGTATTTGATATTATTAACTGGCGCGGTGGCTGTAAACCCACCACACTCATCAGAGTTTCGATGCGACGCTTTGTCACATCTTAGTACCAAATCTAGTGGACACTAGATCGCTCAACACAAAAATGGTTAGTGCGGTTACCTTGGTCTGCGGTGAAATTAGTCGGTTCTGGGCATCTAAAGATCTTAACATTTCAAATTGGTTTTTGTGATCAGGGGACAGTGATCAATTTTCCAACAAAGGCTAAACCTTGCTTCAACGCGGCTGCAATTCTGGGTATTTCTCTTTATGGAAAAACTACTGTATAAATTCGTGGTTTCATAATTCGAACAACATGCGATGAATATTCTATGGTTTTATATTTCTGTTTAAAATTCGAACCCATATTCGGGATGAATTGAAAGCATTGACCATGATAGAGGTTAGAAAAGGCGTAGTAGAGGCAATTTAGAGGCTGCATTGAGCTGCTTCGTGAATATTTGTCTAAAAATACGATGTGCTAAACAATGATGAGTCGGTGCTGGCGCAGAAACATTGGGAGTCTGATGAATTTCTCGATGATCATGATCAGTTCAAAGTGCCAGGAAGTTCCCAACCATGTCGTTCTTGGAGTCCAGCCACGCTCGCTGGCAAACAATTTGTTAGAATGAAATTAATTACAGTAGAATGAGTTTGAAATGGTATAGATAAGGTTGCAAAATAACCCATAAAGGCTTTGCATTAGTGGGCTTCGGGGGCCTAAAAAATTTTAAAGCCCGCCGTTATACTTCTAGGATATAGCCTGTGATCTGTGCGGGTAACCACAAGAGCACAATGCTTAACAGCTTTGGGATCGGTTGGCTATAGCATCTTATCCGACGTTTTAATAAATAATAAGTTCAAACTATGAATTAAATAAATTTTCGTGTAAAAATTTAGATTCAAATGAAATTTATGATCCAAACTGAAAGTTCTGCAATCGCAACGTCTCTTGTTGCAGTAGAAACAATTAGATGTGACAAATGTGTTATCAAGTTATAACTAAAAGACAGACCAGCACTTACTGCACGCCGCAACCATAAACGCCGCAGACAATGCGAATGCCAACGGATAGCAACTGTCTTCGCCATTGCAAGAGTCGGCTAAAACCAGGAAAATGTTTGCAAAATTAAAATCCTTGGGGCGACAGCCGGTTTTGAAGTCGAACGGTCGGCTGTCGGCCGGTCATTAAAATTTTTGGCCAATAGTCGACCAGTCAAAGGCCAACGACCAGCCGATCGCCAATGACCAACTGCCAGCTGCCCTCTAACGCCCGGCTGTCAACTAACGACCGGCCATCGACTCAACCGACGGGTCAACTTCTGGACGACGGCAAATGAACGGTTGAATGCCAAGAAGCTTCTCTTACTACAATGTTAGTTTAATATTAGTAAATACTTCTTCAGCAGTTGTAAAAAAGACCGCTTCGTATTAGAAGGTCTTACACAAGGTACTATAGGAAGTGCCGAGTCTTAAAACCTATTTTGACTTATAGCAAGACTGTACTATGTTTGGTGCTGGGCGACGGCCGGCTTTGACGTCTATCGTTAAACATAGACGCATATTAGTTTAATAATAAATATACATGTTATATGCTTAAGTATAACATGGTCGGTACAAAATCATTACATGGTGGTTATGGAAGATATGCGTCAAAATGTTCCAGTAGTCTGGTTTATAATTCACTTGCTATGCAGTAATCACAGCTGGCCGAGCGGCCAATATCTTCTGACCAACGACCTTGGCAATTGTCAATGGTAGAAAATAGTCAACTGCCCGCATTTGTGACTGTTAATGGGCGGAAAATTGTCAATGGCTGGCCGTTGGCCAGGACAATCATTGAAGGCTTTCGCGGCCGTTGTCTAACACTAGTCTTAAGCAACGTAGTTAATGAATACAATGTGACGACATTTCTCCTAAGTAGCACATTTACAAGTACTAAAGCGTGACTTGTGAGCTCGCTTTGGTGCGGACATCGGGGCTAGTTTGGTCTACTTATTTCACAGTTTTAATCCATTCTCACATGAATTAATGCGCATTTATTTGTATTGAGCAAAATTTGGTACGTATTATATATATTGTCACAAACTTTTGCAACAGCAACGGATTGAACCTGGGTCGTTTAGCTACGAGCCTTGTACGGTAGCCACTAGGCTATCTAGGATCTGTTGCACGGTTCCTTAATGAACCTCACGAGGCGCGTGAACAAACGCGCGCCCAAAGACAAACTCGATTAGCGCATCGCGTCGCTTTGGTGTTGTTTGACAAAAGAACCGCCATGATGTGTGCACCTATAAGTAAACTCATGCATATGTGACGCAATTTTTCACAAACTAAGTAGTGTCAGGCATTGAACCAAGAACGCATGACAAGTGACGCGCACAAACCATGAAGTTACTTTTAGGAGCAATATCTTTTACGTTGATAAAAGATCATTGGGGTCTTTTCGGTTATCCCCCCAGCCGGAATTTCGTCAATTTTGAAGCTACAGATAAAAAATTGGTACCAATCGATTCAGCTCGATGAGCTGGTTCAGAAAATGTCCATTTTACCCACATCCCTGACAAAATTTTTTTCGATTTTTTGAGGTCCCGGTGGTCCCCCCTTGGGAACCCAAAAATTTTTTCTTCGGAATATAGTCATATTGGGTATCATTCGACTCGGCTTGATGAGACAAGTCGATTAGTGTGTAATTTTTTGAAATCTACCCCACGGTTAGAAAGTTATGAGGGCCCAAGTAATTTTTAGGGGCCGTACGTTATAACGTTAGAAAAAAGAACAGCTTAGAGCGGGGGGTTCGGGGGGCGGCAGCATCCCGACTTAGTCTTAGGCTTAGTGTATGTCTCATATAAGGTCCTTAGCTTAGGCTAAGACTAAAGCTTAGGCTTAGTATACCCAGAACGGCATGACCTGCAATTTATTTCTGCGCCTCAGGGTTACTTGGGCCATCATAACTTTCTAACGGTGGGGTAGATTTCAAAAAATTACACACTAATCGACTTGTCTCATCAAGCCGATTCGAATGATACCCAATATGACCATATTCCGAAGAAAAAAATTTTGGGATCCCAAGGGACCTCAAAAAATCGAAAAAAATTTTGTCAGGGATGTAGGTAAAATGGACATTTTCTGAACCAGCTCATCGAGCTGAATCGATTGGTACCAAAATTTTATCTGTAACTTCAAAATTGACGAAATTCCGGCTGGGGGATAACCGAAAAGACCCGATCGTTGCAGCGAATAACAACAAATACCCTGTAAGACAATGTCCGACCAGCATTTGACTGGGTGTTTTGTTTTCATATAGAAAAGCTGTGTTTCGGTTAAGGGGTAAAATAAGCTTCACAACGTAAATTGGTATATGGACCAAACAATTTAACGAATTTCACGGAATTTCTTGAAGTCAAAATGGGAATGCATGAGCGTTAAAGACTGAACGAAAGTGACCTGGTTGATTGAAAATGAAAACTAAAAAACGTTGAATGAAAAACAAGTTAAATTTCTGTCGTAAGAGAAGGCACAAATTAACTAAAGCAATTTCACGAAGTTATTTCTATCAAAAATTTCAAAGAACACAAAGTTTCAGAGAAAACTAACCGCGAATCAGAGGAGTAACGAACGTGGAACAGCTTCCGGCTTGAATTGCAATATAGAATACAGCGAAAAACGTGGTCAACCATTTCTCCTGAAATAGAACAATAAACGTTATAAAAGTTAATAAAAACAATTGGAAAATAAAAATATGTAAAGTCTTAAAAAAGATTAATTGTTTCAAGGATATGTTAAGCCGCCAAATGTGATATCCACCTTTACATTTCGCTAGCGAAATAAAACTAATTCGTTGTCGTATTCTATTTTATGGACGAGAATAGCAAACCCCATTTGCACAACAGGCTAAAAGCCCGAATTGCCAGAAATGACATTAACAATTATAGCACATCCAATCCGAACATCGAGCCCAACTGTGGAACTTGATATTACTGTCAGGATGGAACGTACCTGCCCTTTGACAAATTGATTTCCGCCAAACGCCGAAACGCACGGCTTTATACCGCCTGTGCCGAGGGCTATCAGCGCCAACGCCGTGTAGTCCAAAGCTCTAGAAACAAACACAGCCTTTCCATATACAAAAGCTATTGTCGTCCAAGTGACAGAAAAATGTTCTATATTTGCGTTTCAAGTGGACTAAGTTGCCTTCAAAGAATTTCATAACTAATTTTCACTGTCTGTGTGAGATCAATCTTTATGTTTTGTATTTAAAATCCTAGGTCACTAATCAAGCCTCTATTGTTACTTATATTATAGTAGTGTTGGGTAACCGCGAGTTTTCAAGTCAAACGTCAGGTTGTGGGAAAGTCGGTAATTTTTCGGGCTACCCTCGGCATTCGACCTGTCATTTGCTGACGGTTCAGCCGCTTGCGAACGCCTCAACGGCTAGGCAACAGCGAATGCACTGCCAAGAAACTTCTCTTACTACGACACGAACTTAATATTCAAAATCTCCTACAGCATTTGTTCAAAAACGCTTTGTATACAAAGGTTTTGCATTGCATACTATAGCAAGTGCCGAATCCAGCGCCTAGGTAGACTATAGCAATACTGTACCATATTTGGACACAACCGGCTTTGACATATATCACTGGTGAAGCTCGCTTGCGAGCCAGAATTCGAGTGGTGAGAACAATCCCCCGAAGCTGTTGTAGAAAGCACACACAAACAAAGCCTACACACAGTACGCAGGTGCAGCTTTATATAAACCGTGAGTGATGAGTCATAGTTACGCCCGCGACTTTTGATAGCCAACGTATGCAGTAGACAAAACATCATACAACGAGTACAAAAACAATCAACTAACAATTTAATAATTCCACTCGAATTCAATTAAACGTTGACGCATATAATAAACGAATATGCTGTATGCTTAAGTATGACAAGATAATATGTAGAGGGGAAAACGTGGCATGATTCTAAAATCTTCTTAACATGTCGGTTACAGGCAATTATGTAAGCTTAACCTTATAAATGATTCTTAACATTTTTGTAAAATATATCCTAAATGGTTCACCGGGTAATAGCGTTGTAAGCTAGTGAATTAAATTGTAATTTTAGCCCCGCATACTACAGTTCATGTTGGCAGTTACGTCAATAGATTTTTGCACATTCAGGGTAAGTTCAAAACGCTGTTTTTGTATAGCATAGGTTATTGCGCCAGTCCAAGTCTAACAAGTCTTTAAAACTTTAAAACACATTAAATACGTTATTTAGTAGCACAAAAACGTATATCATCCACCTCTGCACTAAATTGTTCCGTATTTTTTTATTACTCGATCTTTGTATTTTACATGCGCCTGCTAAAAACTTTGCCATTACAACAGTTAAAACTTTTAAATGATTAAGATCTATGTTTTGACTGGCGAGGTTGTGCTATTTATACTTATTTTGCATTGCATAAAATGTTTTTCGTCAAAATCTTGTCGGTGGTGGGTGACATTTACGAGTATATTATGAAGACTACAGTAATCTGTGATTCTAAATTTATTTTACCATGTTTTTGCAAAAAGTTTCAGCGCTTCGATAATTCCTTGCAATTCTTTCTTCATTTTGCTGCATTTTTTTAGTTTTCGAGTTCCTATCATTTTGCAAGTAAAAATGCTTGAAAATAAACATGGCGATCATAGCAGCATGTACTTCAAAGATTTTATGTTATCTTTTCGTGGTATTGACTTTCTTATTACAAAAATTGAGCTTTTAATACAAATGAGCCAGGTGACCATTGAGGAAAGACCCATCACTTATGATCGTTATACCAAATTTTTCACTCAAAAGAATTTTTGTTTTAAACGACGCCCTATTTTGAGTTCTATTAGTGCGCGTATGCGTTCATTAAGACTCCTCAAACAACTAATCAGGGGACGAAGGGTTTTGCAGCCATCGTGTTGTTGAATGTGCACAGCATTTGCCCATGAATTAGGCCTCAACTGCGGGTGTTACCGCATTCGACCATTTGATGTCAATTGCAGCCTGTAAATGAGGCAGTTTTATTACCGTGTGAAACAGGACGTAACTGATGGTATTTAAGCGAAATAAAACTAACAGCATAGTTCAGTTTGATTTTTTTATAAATAAATATATTCTATTAAAATTGTTATGTGAAAAATATGGGTAACACAAAATTGCTCTAAAAATAAATAGATATCTAATAATCGTTAACCTATAACAACCAAATCAAATACATTTCGTCTATTAAATATATTACAAAAACCGAAATCAAAAATCATTATTATATTATATTTTATTATATTGTTATGTCGAAATAATATCACCTTTTTATACAAATAGAGTCCTATTTCATTCAGTTTATATTAAAATATTAATAATTTTAGCACATTATAAATGCATAATTAAAAAAATAATATAATATATATATAAATGTGATATATATAAATTTGAGGTAACATTTCCAAAATTCTAAAACAATTAGAAACATTTTAAAAAAGCTCAAACTTTGACAATTTCCTTAAGTACAACCGAAACCTATAACTCAGCGGTACGTCGTGACTTTGCTATATTTGTAGTCAGTTTAAATATAAACTTTACTAAGAATATTTTTTATTTTATATATAGCATTATGTTGAGTTATCAGCAAATGAGGATTGTTAAGCCATTGCCTCAGTTTCATACCCTTTGTGATAGTTTTAATGCCAGAGTGGACCCATTAACCTATCTTTTACTGTCTTAATTTATTAATAAATTGATTGGTTGAATGATTTATTGATTGATTGATTGACAGTTTGTTAAATTTACTAAAACACAATAATTTGATCGCTTTACAGGTTAAATTATTGAGAAAAACGCAGGAAAACTACTTGCTTAAATATGGCTAATTAACGTCTAAAAAGGAATATCTAAAGCTATATATAAAACTTCGTGCAACAAATGATCTATGTGGCGTCAAGTTTGGTTATATTTGTACTTTTCCATGTAAAGCTTACTAGCATCGATACTTGGTGTATATGTGTTTACACAAACACATTATTTTGATTAAATAAATTTGACCACCTCTGTGTGCTCAAAAGTTGTGCAAGATCGGGTTACATATTGTTTTGAGCAATAATCTGTGCTTGTGATTTTTAAACATACTGCAGCGGTCAAGGTTTTATTTAATCAAAATATGCGGCTCAGAGAACAAATTTTAGCCAAAACAATTATTACCATCACATTATGTTCGAAAATAACAAAAACTGGTTATATATAAATTTGAATACTATGAAAAATTTGTGCTTGTGATTTTTGAACATAGTGCAATGTTCAAAATTTTTTTTATCAAAATATATGGCTCTGAGAACAAATTTCACCTTAAAACATATATTTTGATTAAGTGAATTCACCGCCGCAGTATGTTTAAAAATCACAAGAACAACAAATTACGTATATTTTGTTTTGAAAAATATGAAAAATGAGTTCTTGTGATTTTTGAACATATTCAAATATCAAAACAAACTTAGTAGACATTATCTATAAAATAGTAATTTCTTTCCACATCTAAATAAAAATAAATGAGTTACAAAATAACATATGAACAAAACGATAATGTGGTTGTTCACCTTGGCCGACATTGAGCATAAAAGCTGCATTCTACGACCAGCTAATACCAGTGACCCAACTATAAAACAAAGCCTGAAAATTTTCGGCTGCCAACCAGAACACCAATATAAACGTCGTTATACGCATGCATGCACGAGGTCCAAAGTGCCAGGAGAGAAAGCCGGTGGCTCCCGGTGGGTGCTTTGGTTTTCCCAATGAAAATTAGAGATTTGCGAAATTTTCTGGAACTCAAAATTTTTTCTGATTTTTGCCGATATTGTCCTGGTTTTTTGCCAGTTTCCCCAGATTTTTGCTAGTTTCCCCCGATTTGTCCCCGATTCCCGACCTCCCAATTTTTGTCTGGTTGCCTATTTGCAATGTGACGGAGAAGACCATGAATACGAAATTGTCCACGTTGCATTTTAAGGGCTGTCTCAATTGAATTTTGAAAATTCAATCAAAAACATAGGGTAGATACCTCATTGACCGGCTGCGCCCCTTTCCGTTGTAAAAACAACGATCGCCATTTCGATAATAAAATTAGAATTCAAACCGTAATCGCAATTGATCGTGTAAATGCAGCCGTTTCAAGAAAACGGCACTTAAAACACCAGTTTTGCTACACTGCTCTACAGATTAACATTCAATATTTTCTACTGTTTTCACTGACACTTATAGTCATACTAATTCCTGCTTCATTTTCTATTGTATCGCTGCAGGATGGACTCATCTTTTTTGGTAAGGTTCTTACAGCTAAATGATTTGTCATTAGCATTAAAAAAAGAAACTGGTGTGTGGAATAGTTTCGGTATATCCGGCATCAAAATCTTCGTTCCAGGCCAATAGTTTTTATGTTGTGAGAACCGTTGAGCAATGCTATGAGATCTAGTCTGTACTTTATGCACATAAAGTGCTATATAAGTTATATACAGGTTAAAGTAAACTCTAAACATATTTTTCACATAACAATTTTAATAGAATATATTTATTTATAAAAAAATCAAACTGAACTATGCTGTTAGTTTTATTTCGCTTAAATACCATCAGTTTAAGTTTCTTATCTCTATATAAGCCTCAGAGTATTATTCATAAAATCCTAGTACTCCTTAATATAACTCAATATAACGTCGTAATACGCTGAGTTACAAGTTAACGTGTTCTCATTAGAGTTTTTGCAGAAAATAATATAATAACACATCGCTATTCGTGCAGGCTTCTGCCAATGGATATGCCTATAAAACTGTGAATCCCATATTTAAAAATGGCCCTTCCTAACCATACAAATTTAAAATCCATATCCTGATTACTAGGGCTAATTATTAATTTCAACCTTTTATTATCTTCAAAATTTTCCGTTTTCTTATTTTCTTTCCATACATGTAATGAGTACGCCAATATCGCTATGTTTGACGGAATGATTGAAGTAGCTATTCTTAGCAAGCAAGACCTTCCATTGGCCGAACCTTACTTAGTACAGATATTTGTAAAATATCCGACTATATAATCCAAGTGCAACAACGTGGTTATTTTAAGTAAAGATAATTACAATCATCGGTGCAACTGAAACATGGGTCTTTATTAAGATTGCAATGTCTTTCGTGTGTCCTACATAAGCTCCCGAACGCTAACTGTAATTTCGTTTGTATATATATACAACTAAATTTTCTTTTTAAGCAGACAGAGACGGATACAAACGAAAATTTCATTTACAAAATTACATGGGGGCAGCAAACATGTAATAGATGAAAAATAATGCGACTAGTTAGGTTACGCTATAAATGGGTTCGCCGGGCAAAGCCCGCAGTTGAAGCTGGCCCCAATGGTTAGTTAATGCGACAGACTAAACCAGACAACAACGTGCTCATGAATATATGTTCACTGAGAGTTTCAAACAACTAGCGATTGGACCGTGAAGAATAAAACGCAATATAACTAGTAAAAATGGTTGTAATAGCACTAAATCGTTTACTGTGCGTTGAATTCACGGAGATCGAGGAACGGATTATCGAATCATTAGAGCAAACGTTAGAGGTTAAATATTCACTAAGGTGCACTAAATGACCGAACAAGATACTTCAAAAGAAAATACGTATACTGAGATTTTTGATATTAGGCCAGCTTATTGATCTCGAATTTTGCTAAAACCCAAGCTGCCCCACGGCGTCCACAAGCAAACAGGTGTATTGATTGTTCTACATTGTAAGCTGTGTGTGTATTTCCAATTGCTACAACCAATGGTTTATGATCGCTTCTTGAGAAGAGTCTGACACCTCGTCAAAACTGAGGCTGGGGGTAATGCTATAATGGTTCACGTCATGTCTGACGCGTTTATTTTGTAATGGTGAGAAATGTCATACTCTTCTCAATAAATCAACGTAAACTCTTCTTGCTACAAGTATTAGAGCAGCAGCTTGAGAAGAGTACGACACTTATCGCCAAAACGGAAAGTGCGTAAGCCCAAAATAAATCATGTCATGTCCAACGCGTTTATATTGTGTTACTGAGTAGTGTCATACTTTTCTCAACAATCAATCATAAAGTCTTGCTACAAGTGTTAGACTACCTGGCCGCCCGGCTCACTTACAGTTGCAGGCTTGGCAAACGGGTAGTAACGCAGGCATGATTTCGCTGGAGGAAGAGTCTTGTTCTTTCGCTGTTAGAGGACGGAAGGCACAATTTTTTTCAATTTAATACTGTTGGAATGCGTTTTCATTTAAGACCCAGTGAGCTAACAGGGCAAGTTTTTAAAGTAAAATCTACGAAATATTTTGACAAAATATTTGGGTAGATAAGAACCGATTCTTGTCACTTCTAAAAATATTTGGGGGAATTGCCTGCCGCCGAACCCCCGGTCACGACGCACAATGTGTTCAGTTATTTCAGTATCAGTCATGAGAATAATTTTTAGTAGAAAACGTTTTCGTTCGAGAACTGTTACTCCTAGTGTGTACGCGAACATTATTAGAAAATAACCTATAGGGATTCTTTTACAATTTTGTGAAACGTTTTCCACATTCATTGTACACTCAGTTGTTTTTTTTGCGAAATCTCGATGAGACAAGCGGTAAACGTCGTTTGTCCCACCATCAGTTAAGTTCGTTAGTCATCTGTTTTACTATCGTAGCCGCTTGTAAAAAAACTGCCTGACTCTATGACTCAAAAACAAGTGAGATTTAAAATTATAATATATATTCAACATAATACGTTTGAATTAATAAAATTTTTGAACAACGCAAAATTACTGTTTTTAAAGTTTCGATGTATATATGTGTATAATATATGTATAACTGACTATATTTTAATACTTGTATGTCTTCCGCACCGCTGTTGGTGGAAATGACTAAACTAAACTCTAAATTATTGAGAGAGGTCTATAAATTATGGGGCCAAACTAACCATGAGGGGCATAAATAAAATTTAGACCATGCCGTTCTCGATATACTGAGCCTAAGCGTTAGTCTCAGCCTAAACTTTGGTCCTGAGAGGTACACCAGGCTAAGTCGGGCTGCTGCCACCGCTCTAAGCTGTTATTTTTCTAACGTTATAACGTAACACCCCTTAGGGTTAATTGGGCCTATAAGGAGAGGTCTATAAATTACTGTATAAGTCAGCTTTTGATAGAACTATATATCTGATTCGTATTGTTTTTTTGGTTTTATTTTGATTTTACATCATATATACTATGATCGTCAGCTTACAGGGATAATTTTTATCATTGAAATGAAGATTTTAAATGTATGCAAAGACGTGAAGCAATTATTAAACTAGTCAGGCTCAATTTTGTATTGAAAATTTTTAAATCTGGTCATTGCCACAGATATTTTCACAAAAATATGTGTGGTCTCTAAAATGTTCATAGACAAACTGGTTGTTTAATTGACACATTTTTGCCGAAAATTTGCTTTGCCAGATTCAATGGAGTCACAAAATGCGGGACTCCTAAGTATTACCGTTTTCTGAGGAGTTAAAATTAGAATTATAATGACTTTGTTGTAGCTGAAAAAATATGGAAATGAATCTCGAAAAATTATTTCACCCTTAAAATCATGAATTTATTACAAAAAATTGTAAATCGTATCTATCCGACAAAGATTCTCTTTTCATAAAGCTTCGTATATTGTTTTCTTCAATCTGCTTGAAGATCTACAATTCCCCCAAATTTCCGTAAAATTTTTTGTAATTTTGCTCATAATTGCTAAAATTTATTCGCGCAAATTTGGAAAATCTCTACCTCCCTACATGGGTAGTTAGGTTCATAGTTTTTACTAATCAATACAGCAAAAAAAGTTGAATATATTTAGTGTGCCAAAATTTCAGGGACAAATATAGATTAGACGTCATCTTGGTTCATTTCTTGCTGGGCAGCAGTATTATAGTTATATGAAACAAATATAGTAATGTTGTTCATCCAACAACCTCAGTGCAGTATTTAGATTTCCATACGAAGCCATGCCCATTATTATTTGAAGCCGCAGCTGCAATATTTACCACACACAAAGATAATTATACCTGGTTCTTGCCAGTTGCACTTAAAGATAAGCAGGTATCAGATTTAAGCGAACTCCATGCTATATGGGCAAAGGGGCGCTCGTAGATAGTTAGCACTGAAAGAGCCCCGCACAATGCTCATCTAAACCACCGGACGGTTGCTAGTAAACAATTCGCAGATATAAACCGTGAGGGGGGTTGCATCAACCAAAACTGTGGTGGGGCATGATACCCTTCCCCAAATACCCTCCATTGGTACGCAATGTGAGGGCAGTTCCGAATGTCCGCAGGATCTGTTCTGTTAACTCTGATAAGTTGCAGTTGAGTTCATTAAAACGTAGCAAAGTTTTCATTAACTTTCTTAAAATTGACTGGTTAATATTGAAAATATGGACAATTTTGTAAAACCTTGAACACTGTCAAGAATTAGTTCAACATCTTAAAGGCTATACTGCAATAATTTACTTGCACTTTGACGTCGAACCCAATTTTTTGATGGTATTAGGCCTAATCGGTTACCACAAAACGTCTCGTGTAGGATCGTATCGGATCGGATTGGATCGTATCAGCCTCAGTGCGAAGACTGCTTTATTAAATATTAGAATATAAACGCAATATTGAATGAATGGTTTAAGCTCAATCGATTCAATACAATAAAACGTTGGAAATAGATCGTTTCAATCAATAACAATATATTATTAATTGTCTTCATAGAACAAAAGTCGAAAACAATGTCACAGCCTGACATTTATTTTTACGCCTGGATCGAAAACTCGTCACTCAGCACAGTAGAACCGGCACTAAATTGTCCCATATATATATATATATAATACAAAACGCGCCTTATTTTGAGTTCACACCATTTTTTTCTTCTAATCTAACAGCCTCATTGACTTTTTAAAAATCTAATTATTCTATTGTATTTTATTAACTTATTTTATTTATATTTATAATTAGCAAGTTATATTTAAAAATGTTGTTAAATATATTACTCCGATTATATAATACAAATAATAATAATTCGTAGAAAATATGCTCAAGGCTACGAACGAACGCATTAAGAGATCACCATCGTCATAAATACGTTTGGACATCTTCTGAATTGCATTATTCCTGCAACCATTGTTTAATACATTTAAAATGGTGAAATGTCTTTTTTGATATTGCCGTTTAAGTTGCAATTTCTATTGTTTTCACTGCAAAATGCACGCTTATTCTTGACCATTATAAAATAGCATATTAGAGAAATCGTTTTTTTTCTTCGGTATGTAATCGTACAATAAAGTTGTTAATCTCCATAAGTTAAAACCATTGATTTTTCTATGTATTTTAAGTTTAGTAAAAGAAATTTGAAAATAGAATACCTCTGCCGTCTACCCGCACGATAAAATAGTATTATATAAATAACAAACTATAAACATTTGGTGAAGTTCAAGTGAAATTTGTTTTGTTATATACTTAAAAAGGATATATTTTGGCATAGCACAAGTGCAAATATGATTATAGTATAATATAGAACTTTTTTTTTAGGATTTTTTACAGTTTTAACCTGAAAATTCTGCTATATTTTTCAAACAGCGATAAAACAGATTGATGCAGAAAAA
>JASANE010019974.1:0-40410 GCA_030248225.1 Trileptium ribeirensis | reverse complement strand
ACACTTGTACCCTCAATTTCTTACCTAAAATCATATAAAAGCAACAGCAATTTATTAAAATCTTAGTGTAGCGACTGTAACACACGAAGCGAAGAATTCTTACTAACTACTATACTACTACAATTCTACAATGTACGTTATAGATTTTTTGGGATGACATCAATTACCCAATTTTGACCGGGCAAAATGATTAGCGCCCCAGCTCATTGGTAAGCTCGAAACCTCCATTTGTGCCCTTTGGTTAAGCCGACGCTCGATTACAGCATTTCTCCGAAAACGCGGACAGAAGGGACTCGGGTCCGGTCTCGAAAAAGATCGAAAAATCAAGTTATATCTTGACAACAGGTGTAGATATGTGAATCAACTTGACCTCATTTTGTAAAGCAAAGAAGTCTCTATAGAAAGCTATATAACGCTTTGCTACGTGGCTGTTTTAGGATACGGGATTTAGGTTAAAATGGTTTTTAAATGGTACAGAAGGCTCAAAATACACGGAAACGGCAATGTCACCGCAATTGCTGGAGTTATATATATATATAGGTGTTATTGAGACAGAGCGAGCGAAGCGAAAACAGTTTTCTCAAATTGATTTGTTAGCGGTTAAAATCGTAAAAAATTTTGTCCGTCTATTGAGACCATAACACATCATCAACTTTCTGGATCTTCGCAAACTTTTATTTGATCACAAATTCAGTGTTTGTGCTTTTCACTTGACGCTAAACGCGCCGACCACGGTTCATTGCAGGGAATAACCGGAACCGGAACCAGCAACCGGAACCGTTCATTTAAACCGGATCCGGAACCGGGTCTTCGAAATTTATATATAGTAAAACAGATGATGGAAGAAATGAAGGTATAGTGGATTTAAAATGCATTAAAAATAACTTTTACATTAAACTTAATGTATTGCGATGGTATTATTGCCTTTCTGAAACTTTAAAGAGACTGAGGAAGCTAATAATGTTTATTTATCGATCAAATATGTCGGTTTTTGGACATTCAGAGAAAAAATGTCTTCCACTATACACCATTGCGTACACTGCGTCAAATCGAATGTGCCTACAAAGCTTGGAGCGTAGAATACGCACTTTCGCTCTGTCTCCAGCCGCCTCCCTTTACTACACATACGTTTGTTGCATGTTCTTCTGTAGGAAACTTAAAATTATTGGTTTATATGATTCTAAGAGAAAATAATAGATAGAAGGTAAGAGAAAATAATAGATAGAAGGTAATTTTCTGATCAGTTGTCAGAGACACTGTTTAGGCTAGCGTTGGACAAACAGTGCCCGTCAGTTAGATCATAATGATGACAACTTTCTAATCAGAATGCTATAAATGAGACACACTGTGATGCTGCTCGCACAGTTTCGATAAATACATTTCATTGCCAAGAAAGCAGTTTCTAGCTGCGTTGCAGATAACGTTACTTTACTTTAATGTAGACAGATTTACAAAGTTTACAAGCGCACTGGCTGGTGCTTGACGCAATTTATGTTGTCCTAGCATACGCTAAATACTTCTACGTAAGGCACATTCTGTTACCCAGTTGGACCGGTTTAATTCGAACGTAACCCGAAGACTTCTGAATGTGTAAAATAGCTGCTACAAGCATCGACCAGGCTTTGGTTTAACAAACTCCTGCAGGTTATTATGAAAAATTCCTGCTCATATTATGTGCCCTACTTACGTTTCACACGGCAAATTGGTTAGTTAATGTTTTCTTTTGCTTGGTTGTATTGGAGCTTGATCATTGTATAATATATATTACATATGTTTGGATTACAGGATGAAGCAAAAAACGTGGAAAATTTCAAACAAACTTTTTAAACCGGAATTCCAGTTCCGGTATGGTTTTTGCCGTTTACCGGAACCTCAACCGGAACACGATTTTCGCCGGAACCGGAACCGGAATTCCGGCTACTCCCTGGTTCCCGGATCAAAATGTTCCTTGAAGGGGCAAAGATCACTTTCTTGAAATCTGGCCATCTGGATAATCTATCTATGGCGATCTATACATATCTCGAAATAAAGGCTTCGTAGCGAAAAATTAGATCATGCCTAATCCTCATATCGAGTGCAACAACTTTGTTGTTATGCATTTTTCTGAGAGCTGCCGTTTTTGAGGTGTGAGTCAATGTTTAAAAACACCCCAAAAAAGTGAATTTCAAAATTTTTATGAAGCAGTTTTTTACTGGTTTGGAACATTCTATGGGATTATAAGGTTATTTAACCCGTCAAACAAGTTGGTTTCATTGTATTAACACTATATTGGTTGTTATTAAGCCTGTGGCAAGACGCCTCAGCAAAACTTGGCAAACTTTGGCACAAAAAAGTCAAATTTCGCAACTTTTACAATATAGATGTATATATATGTTGGTGAATCGAACGTGTTGATAGGTTTTGTCGGCAGATAAGTGCAATAAAAGCAATTGTATTTGCGTGGTATGCTTCAAATAGGACAAGCTTTAGGGTCCCTACTACGTAAAATCACTTCAAATTATAGTTTTTTTAAATTTGTGATTTATTTGGTTTGACTTTTTGGTCGTTGCAAAAAGAATTTATAGACTTTTATTTTTCAGAAATTCAATTTGGACAAATTCGTAATTAAATGTAAAGCCTGTAGCCTATTAATAAAACAGTTCAGATGCGCTAAATTTTGTGTTTTTGAAATTTCACTGTGTTTTTGCACAAAGAAAAACACAAAAAATAACCCTGATCCTTAATCTAGAACCCGCTGATTCGTCAATCTGTGGAGTTTCCCAATTTGCTAAATTTTTTGTACTTGGCCCGTGTTTAAATGGGTCATAGAGCTTTCGTACCATGTCGTTATCTAATGTTCATTGTTAGAGTAAACATGCTGCACACGTGTTTGCCCCTGGTTACCTGCGGGCGGTGGTTCCGACTGTTGACTATCATTCTATTCGTCGTTGAATATCTGCATCGTCTGCGGCGTTACTCGTCGTTTTCTTACCGACGAACATTTGACAAACTGTCTATAAGCAGTTACAACTAACTAGTAGCTTGTTGTATTGCCAGTGTGAGAATTCTGAGTGTTGAATACGCAATTTATACAAATATGCATAGCTATATTGAGCATTAAATTACAAAGTGAGCCATCGAATGCCAACCACGTTGCTGGAATAGTTGAGAAGATATATACCGATTATTGTGCTTGCAAATTTCCAGTACAAAGAGGACGAATGGCTCTAAAAATGTGATCAGAAACACCTGTATAGCAACAGTAGTTGTGGAGATTTACCATTTTCGTGTATTTTGGGTGCCATGGGCACATCAAAAAACCTTTTTGACCCAACAGTGCAGCAAAATAATGACGATAGCAGCACATTCTTTGGAACTATATAGAGGGTGAATTGCTCTACAGAATGAGACAAAACACCTATGTAGATGGAGTGGTTGAAGAGCTATTACGACTTTCACGTGTTTCGGGTCCCATGGACCCCCAAAAACACGTTTTGATCCAACCCTGCAGCAAAATAATGACAATAGCAGAACACCATTTGCAACTACATAGGGAATGAATTGTTCTACAAAATAAGACCACAAACGCCAACATAGCTCTACAAGAAGAGATATTAGCATTTTTGAGCGGAGCGAGGCGAAGCGTTTTTATTTTCTGTCTGGGAGTAAAAAGGTCGATGTCCGTCCGTTCGTTCGTTCGGTCCGACGGATCTCAAGAACCACTGAACCGATTTAAAAAAAAACTTTTTTTGTTTGAAAGCCTATAATGTCAGAGTGTGCACCTGATATTTGTGATTAAAAAATTTTGAGTGGTTAATTAGTAATTAGCTAATTAGTTAAGCTTATGCAGCTAAAATAGAGAATTTTGCAATATTTGTGTTATTTATTGAAATAGAATCGTTTCGATCAAACCACTATAGGGTTTTTGGGTCGAAGAAATCAAATATAATATTTTTACCACTCAATATTCAATATTTGAGTTATTAATTGAGTAGCTTGTGCTGTTCTGACAGTGACACCCAGTGCCACAGTAATTATTTTGAATTAAAATTGTCCATTTCTATGCGTCTACTGTTTTCTCCACTTTTACTCCAATATTTGGTAAGCCCTATGCAATATTTGGTATGCCCTATGCAATGTAGAACATAAAATTGAGTACATTCGTAATGCCACAGCCCAAGCTCCGCTCACAAATGTAGTTCCACTACCGACTAGTTTGTTTATTTTAGATGCTATGAGCCCATTTTAAATCATTTTTGATCGAATCCTGCAGCAAAATGACAATAGCGGCATACAATTTGTAACTATTTATAGGATGAATTGATGTACAGAATAAGACCAAAAATACATACATAGCTCGAGCGATGTACGTCCTATATTAAAATGCTGCAGTCAAGTTCAATCATTTTTGTTACTTATTAGAAATCGGCAAATTTGAAAACGTGCAACGATATTTTACTCGCCAGAATCGGGGAATACAGGAAATGTCTTACAGTGAAAGGCTATTACATTTTAGCCTACAGCTGCGTTGCGTGTTGCATGGTCTTGTTATGGTTTCAAATTTCTCAGCGACGAAATCCGAGTTGGCCGTAATAATATTCGCAATGTCCGCGCACGCGGGCATACCATAAAAATCTGATTAAACCCATGTTTCGAACAAATGCTCTTAATCATACCTTTTTGGTGAGAACCATAGAAGTAGGGAACAAACTTCCCACTTTTGTCAGATCAGAGCGCCTAATAGAGTCTGCTGACACTACGTAATTTAATGTTGTTAAAACTGAAAATTCTTTGTACCTCTGCCCGGGAAAACAACAATGTCTCCGGAATCCCGTGCAAATGCTTTGTGAAGAGGCAACCCAACCGCTGGTAGACTGGTACATTTTTATTTTTGGTGGCTTTTCTTTGTAAGTCGCAGTTTGTTTATATACAGCTGTATAGCTCAGTCGGGCTTTTATTTTTATCTCAAGGGGTACAAACCTATGCCTTGGCCAGCATGTGGAAATGTTAGCACTGTGCTGTGGATAAGCCGAAAATCTCACAGTGGCATCTCACTCATAAGCATAGCGTTCAAGGTTCTTGAAGCTGCAATTGCAAGCCGATTCAAAGACCATCATGAGAAAATCACCCGATAAGAACAATGCGGCTTCAGAGCAGGTCGCAACACCTTCGACCAAATCATTAGCCTCGGGCGCCTTATGCAGAAATGACACAAATATAAAGCTTATATTGCCTTCGTTGACTTCAAAGCAGCCTCAGACTCCGTTCATCGACCATCACTTTTACAAGTTGCTAGCTGCAGATAGAACGGCGAAATATTGATTATAATGATTAGAGCTATCTTTAAAGCGCTCCACTATTGCGTTAAAATCAGAAGACGCCTTCGAAATTGCCTCCGCCGTCCGACAAGGCTTCAGCCTGTCTCCAATCTTTTTTAACTACTGCATTGATTGGGTCATGCAGCGCCTCGAAAGAGGATGATAGGATGTCATTTGACAGCGCGAAGAAAAAAGGTTTTTGGCGCAACTACGCAGACGACATAGCAATTGCCGCAGAAAGCGAGGAAGAGTTGCAGTCATTCCCGAATTATACGGAGATGTTTGGCCGCAAGTTTGGTCTGATCGTCAGAACAGCGAAGACGAAGGTTATGCACTGTTGTTCAAACAGACCTCCTTGCATATCCATCACCGAAGCAATGCTAGAAAACGTATCCGGCTGCTGCTATACTGGCAGTGTTACCTCAGCGACCAGCGGCACATACGAAGAGATTGCTTCCGTATAGCCAAAGATCTAAGCGCATCTAGTCGGCTTAACTTTTGGTTTTGGCACTCGAACGCAATCGCACTTGGTACCAATATTCGAATTTATGACAGTGCCATCCGTCCGGTACTACTATAATTCCACCTGGCCAGTGAGAACAAGCGACATCAGCACAATTTAGATCTTCGGAAACTTCTGTCGCGGACGAATCGTGGGGCTACGTCAAAGGGACCATGTGCCAACCGTCACGATCCGCGATCTGACAGGTCATTCTGAATCGTTTAACGAAGTCACAGGCTGACCCTATTCGGACACATTTTGCGTTCGAACGGTACTCGCATTCCGCGCAGACTCGTGTGCTCCAGCACACCCGTAGCTTGGAAGAGGCCAAGAGGACGTGCCTTCCTGACCTGGACGAAGCTCATAGCCAAGAATCTGGAACCGTCGTTTCGATACATTCCGAAGTGCTGCTAGTCTGCCGAATGGCTAGCAGAAGTTTGCGCTAACGCAAACGACCGTCAGTAATGATGAAGGATCTGTGGCATGATAAGGGTTTCTCGCCATTACGAGGGGTCCAGGTGTGATATATATTATGTATAACATATTATTGTTAATATAACATTTTTAACTAGGCCTGGCGGTAGGAGCTTGAAGACGACGGAATTCGAAAACGTCCAGATGAAAAGTTTGGTATGGGCAGGATTCGAACCCGCGACGTGCTGCTCTTGAAATCGCAAGTAGGCGCTCCACCGACTGAGCTATCCCTGCCCAATTCCCCGAAGATATTAAACCGCTATATCTGGCATTTAACGTCTTCCATTAAGCCCTACCATTGACCCTATTTTATATAACCATGTATTTCAAAATGTGGGTTATTCGATGATTATTTTGCTAGTGTATTTACAGAAGATGATGAGAATGTACACAATTTTGGTATGTTAACTGAACATGTATTATCTGACATGTGTTTCTCGCACGATGTTGCTCGTAACACTCTTCGTACTTTACCAAATAAATGGAGTCATTCTCCTGACGGTGTTCCATCTGGTCTTTTGAAAATATTGCATATTAAATTTACATATCCGTTGTATTATATTTTAATGTCTCATTTATTTCTGATTTTATTCCAAAAGGATGAAAGGTTGCTGACGTTAAACCTTTGTTCAAAAAAGGAGATCCAACAACCCAGGTTAATAACTATCGACCAGTATAATTAACTTCGGTTTGTTGTAGAGTTATGGAAAACATTATTGCCAACAACAGTTCATGATTCCTCCAATTTAATTGCTGACATGCAGCATAGATTTCGCAAAAAACGCTCTACAAATACAAATTTATTACTATGTCTTAACGATTTGACTCGTTTGTTAGATCAAAACAATTCAGTCGATGTATATAATATATGTAGATTTTTCTAAAGCTTTCGAGAAAGTTACTCATTTAAAACAAAAAATGCTCTACAAATACAAATTTATTACTATGTCTTAACGATTTGACTCGTTTGTTAGATCAAAACAATTCAGTCGATGTATATAATATATGTAGATTTTTCTAAAGCTTTCGAGAAAGTTACTCATTTAAAACTATTGCAAAAGCTACATATGTTTGGTATAAGAGGCAAACTGTTTAAATGGTTTACATTCCTTCTTGTGTGACCGTTTTCAAAGAGTAAAAATAAATGATTCTTATAGTCGATGGCTCCCTGTGAGTTCTGGTGTTCCCCAAGGGTCAGTGTTGGGCCCTATTTTATTTTCTATTTACATAAACGACTTACAATCTTGTATTATATCTTCCAAATTGTTATTATTTGCTGATGATGTTAAACTATACAAATTGATTGTTTTGATAGTATCATTTGTTTACAGAATAATTTAAATAGACTTGTCAGTTGGGCATCATAATAGCAGCTAGAAATCTCTGTAGAAAAATCATTTTTTTGTCAATTTCGGGAATTCATCTTTAAATCGTACTCATGAAATAAACAGAGTATCATTGATAGCTGAATGAAGGTAGTTTTAAAGATTTAGGCATTTGTTTCCGGAAATATTTAAAATCTACAGATCATATATACTAGTCGGTAGTGGAACTACATTTGTGAGCGGAGCTTGGGCTGTGGCATTACGAATGTACTCAATTTTATGTTCTTCAAATAACTATATTGCATAGGGCGTAGGGCTTTATCATTGGTAAAAATATTATATTTGAATTCTTCGACCCAAAAAACTTATAATGGTTTGATCAAAACGATTCTATTTCAATAAATAACACATATATTGCAAAAATCTCTATGTTAGCTATAAACAAACTAGTCGGTAGTGGAACTACATTTGTGAGCGGAGCTTGGGCTGTGGCATTACGAATGTACTCAATTTTATGTTCTACATTGCATAGGGCATACCAAATATTGCATAGGGCTTACCAAATATTGGAGTAAAAGTGGAGAAAACAGTAGACGCATAGAAATGGACAATTTTAATTCAAAATAATTACTGTGGCACTGGGTGTCACTGTCAGAACAGCACAAGCTACTCAATTAATAACTCAAATATTGAATATTGAGTGGTAAAAATATTATATTTGATTTCTTCGACCCAAAAAACCCTATAGTGGTTTGATCGAAACGATTCTATTTCAATAAATAACACAAATATTGCAAAATTCTCTACTTTAGCTGCATAAGCTTAACTAATTAGCTAATTACTAATTAACCACTCAAAATTTTTTAATACCAAATATAAGGTGCACACTCTGACATGACAGGCTTTCAAACAAAAAAGTTATTTTTTTAAATCGGTTCAGTGGTTCTTGAGATCCGTCGGACCGAACGAACGGACGGACATCGACCTTTTTGGTCACAGACAGAAAATAAAAACGCCTCGCTCGGCTTCGCCTCGCTCCGCTCTATAACTATGATATGCAAAAAAGTTATAGAACATTGAATATGATTTTCGGTCTAAAAAATAAAGTAGCTTTGCTGAAAGCTTACAAAAGCTATGTTCTTCCAATATTAGAGTATTGCTCTCCTATTTAGTCACCAAAGTTATCTTGGTGATATAGATAGGATTGAAAATATACAACGTTATTTCACTAGAAGGTTGTATGCGCGTCTGAATAAAAATAATGCTCCGTATGTGGATCGTTTATCTGAACTATGTTTAAAACCACTTGAACTCAGACAAACACAATGATTTATGTCATGTTTATTGTATTCTTCATAATGAAATTGACGTATCATTGAATAATTTCTTTACAATGAACACAACAAATACGCGTGGGCAGCGATTAAAATTGTTACAATGGTCAACTACTAAAAATTGTCGAAATCATTTTTTTGTAGACAGAGTATCTCAAATTTGGAACAATTTGCCTGTAGAAATAAATGGTAAACCTGTAGTTACAGCAAGAAAGAATTTTAGAAATCAAATATGTAATATAGATTTTGCGCAACATTTAAAATTTTTAAGAAATGTTTGAATAGTTATACACAAATTATATAAATTAAATTCAATTATTGGAAAACGTAAGCGGTATCTATCCCCTGTTGCTGGACAGACCACTTTCACCACGTCAAATGATTTTTATATAAACTTTCCCCTCTTAATGGCATATTCAATTGTCCTGCATAATGATTGTTCTTTTTATAATATGTGTTTATATATTTTGTATCAATTTATTCCGTTGTGTAATGTGTTTTATTTTTCAAATAAAATAAGAGGGGAAAGCGGAAGACATGGTGGCCCGAGGTACTAAGCTATCAATTATTGCATACATTGATATTTTCGTGCCAATTATTGGTTGTTTATGTACCGAAGGCGGCTCAGGAGCTGGTGTAGGGTCTTCCACTTTCTTCTTCTTCTCTTCTATGTTATATACTTTATTTCATAATCGGATTAGTGATTAGCAACACAAAACCTGTTAGCCGTTAGGCAGACATACGGGATGAGAGGCGAGAACCGCAGGTATGATTCTGAGTTCGGCAATATAGCAGTACAATCCGATGTTTTCGTACGACCTCCATGTTATATAACATATTTTTTCATTTAGGCCTAGCGGTAGGATCTTGAAGATCAATAATTAGAAAAACGGTCGGCTGAAAAGTTTGGTAGTAGTGGGATTCGAACCCACCGCCCCCCCCCCCCCTTTCATATCAGCAACCAAGCGAACTACCGACTGAACCATCCCTGGTAAACTTTACAACATTTATGTCTGGCAATTAGCCTGGGCTTTTTGCGTTTGGAAAATACAGAGAAAAAGAGAAAACTGAGATCTCATGCCTAGCTATGTAATAAAAATTATATTAATTCGACACAACATACATAATTCATTTAAGGAAATAATGGACATTCAGTTGGATTGTCAGGAGGACATGGCTAAAGTAGTAAAAGATTCAAATGGGACACTATATCTTTGCTGCAAAACAGAGTGAAATGTTGTAATATGTGCAGTTGTGTATTTGATATATTTAGTGCGCATTTGCTGGACATTAACGTTACAAAAAATAATCGAATGTGTTGATACTGTTACAGCTGAGATTTGCCACAGGTGGTATCAATAGTGTGACAAAGGTGTTGTTGGATCTACGTAGTTCCGATACCCGACTATAAATACGCTGGCACCATTTCAAATATTGTAAACTCTGATCCGCGTAACCTATTAAATATTCATGGACACTGTTAGATAGTACCTTAAATCAGAAACACATACATAATAATATACAAAGTCAGAAATCAAACGTTAATATTTTAGTAAATATACGATACTTCAACATAGGATTTATAATTTTAATAAACGTATAAAACGGAATTTAATTTATGCCGTTAGCATGTAAGTGCCAATTGTTATTGCAATTTCCCCGTGTCAGGCACAGTGTCATAAACAGTAGTAGAATAGAACAGTTTATTTCATGAGTTTCGGGGCACAAGAATAAGTGTTAGGCTTCAGTTGTTAAGCTATGTGCTTACAAATATGTTTCACTGTGGCCTCTACATGTTGCATTGTGCGCCGCTTCTATATTTTTGGAACAAACAAGCAAGTACGGATAAATCCCGTTCATCTAGAGAGCTGAATGCGATGCATATCAAACACCAATCTCTGTCTGATGGAGAGTAAGAAGCCGGTTTCAGGCTAAAAATAAATTGCAGAATTTTGCGAAATACCACCTGTCTTTGGTTATAAATGCATCATTGATTTGGCTGGGATTTTTGCAGCGCATTTCTAAGTTTGAAATTTATGAGTTTGTATGAGGTTCGCTATAAAATGCTTCGACCTGCAAACTGATCTCGTGTTTAAATTTTACAGCCAACTTAGCTTAGATGCTTGGTAAAACTATACAACTTGTTAATATTTTCAAAAATTTAAGTCAGTTTTTAGGGATTTGAATTTGGCTATAGGCTTACTCTATCACACAAATAGGAGTAAGCGATTCAGTTTTCAACCCAGGAAGCGATTCAGCTTTTGAAACTAATACAAACAGCTTACTGTTGCGGTTAGAATATTATAAATACACTCGTAGAAAATTTGTCTTCGGATTTTTTTGGTACCGAAACTCATTGCATTGACCTAAAAATGAAAAAAATTTTTTCTATGATTATGGTAGAAATACATACATATTTTAGAAACCGCCTCATCCTGCTGGGCCGAGTAATACTGTATTTTAAGTCTTATCTCTAATAATATTAACGATTTTTGGTCTGCGAGATTCCGAAAAGCCCTAGTGCTCCAGGTACTTGTATACATCAGCACAATACGCTAAATTATTATTAACTCTAAAGTTATGCGTCGTGCACGTTTATCTGTATGCAGCAACCGCACATCATAGCCGGTATAATCATAACTGTTGCACGCACCTAAACTGGAGCGTAAAGGAAATATCAGATGCATTCGCCGTGCAATGGGTATAACCTGAGCTCCTATGAATCCAAAAAACATAACCATTTGCACGCGGCTGTGCATTTGCAATGTCCATTGCAATCACGTCGTGCATTTGCCGATGCTATTGCATTCACACCGGCCATGAAATCAGCGGTTGCATTCCAGAGTGCAGTAGTTATCATTATGCCTAGGGTAATGAGTTTTACATTTACACCCAATAGTACAATGGTTTGCACCACTGCAAGTGTTAATGCAATGGCTTTGACAAATGCACTTTTTCGTGCATTCGTCTACGTATAATGCAGCGTTTACGTTATAAACAACGATCCATGTGAAAGTTTTGTCCACCCTTAGTGTATCTTCCACCATCAATTATATGGTGCCTTGGACACTATGGTATTTTTGATGGTATTTTCAGATAGTATACGTAGGCAGTGTACTAGCGGTAATAGTATGGTGTGGACTACACCATAAATTTTATATGGTGTTAGCTACACCATGCTGTTATTTGTACTAGGACCAGTTCTGGCACTAAGGGATCCCAGCTGCACCACATAACATTTCCACCGTGGTGCCCGGACAACCCCGGCTTACACGATTCCCCGGTGGATCCTAGTCTGACCGAAAGGAACCGCTTAGCTTAGCAGGCTGCCAGCGGGTTTACCAGGGTGTTCGGCCTGGCCCCTATGTTGGCCCACGTATTTAATGGTATGGAGGTCCCCTGATAAAGGGTCATAGGTAATGAGGCTGACCCGTCATTCCTTCGATTTCTATTATTGGGTCCTAAACCAAGACCCTAATAGAAAGCTCCCTAAACGGTAAGGCCCATTTTAGAAGGGATGTTTGATGAGCCGATGGACTATCCCGAAACCCTTGGGCCCCTGGAAGACAGTAGTGGGGTTGTGTTATCTTGAGATTGAAGACGTAGTTAGCTGGGCCCAGGCGATCCAAAGTATTGGAGGGTTATAAAGGTAGCGGGGTGAGTGTTTGCCCCAGGGAGTTTAGTGACCTATGCACCAAAACTAGTTGCTGAAGTGACACGGGCAGTAATGATAACACGGGCGAGTCTAGCTGGGCGTAGCTTTGGAAAGGGGCCTAATTTAGCATAGCCGTGTCAACGATTCGACTTGAGTATGGCCGTATTCTATGCATATTAAAGTCGAAGTAAACTTTTGGATGGGGCAGCAGTAATGCAGCACGGTGGTCTGCGAACGTCTTTGGAGAGTAGTTGGAAGGCAGCGTGCGGGGAAGAGACCGGGAGCAGATACCGGACAGTGCTGACAATAATTTAGAAGTGATCTGCAAATTTCGTTAAGGCGGGGCAAGCCTAAACCGCGGCCAACTCCAATTCGCCTAGAATTAAAACACACAATAAACGTTTACTTTCATTTCTCTCCTTTCCGTTTAAACCCACAGGACGAAATAAAACATCACCCAATCGGGTGCACTCAAATATACAACTATGTACACCATAACATATACCAAACCCGGGCCCCACGCACGAGGCCCTTGGTTCAAAATATATATGTGAGAAATTTGGACGTGATGAGAATTTTAATAGTTGACAACTCGATTTGGATGACGAAATTATACTTTGTGAGCTCCATTTGGGCTCTTTTAGAAACGCAGAACCCTCGATCCGACTTGGAGGATGAAATTACATTTGTGAGCTCCAATTAGGCTCTTTTCGAAATACGGGACCCTCGCCTTAAATTTTGCGACTTAGAGTTTGTCGTAAGATTCGAAGATGTAATTAACTCCGGAGCACGTGGACGTGATCGTTCTATCTGCAGCCTATGGTAGACTTCTCACACTACAGTTCCGAAACGTTCCATTTTTGTGTAATTTGGAATGCACTCCCGAAGCCTGGGCAAAAGTGGCCCCAGGAGAGGAGAATCAGTTGAATTATTGCGGACGGAATTTTCACTTTGTTTGGCGACAGTAAAATTTTAGCCGATAATCAACAATTTGGGCACCAACGCTTACGGGCGCGAGGAGCATCCAACAGACACCCCAGCGTCCGCAAGAGCGGCCCTTCTCACTTTGAAAGCGAAAACTCGAACAGACTGGGACGCCTCGGGCGGACCTCTTCCACGCGTCTGCAGGTCGAAGAGTCCACCCGAGCTAAGCATAAACCCCAAATTTTGCGGTGCACATAATTTATTTTGGATGCTAGGCGTTACCACCAGCAAACAAATCCTAAACCGAATTTATCTGTGAACACTCATTTAAGCAAACGGAGCACTGCTAAGCAATTCACCCACTGGGCATCACCCAGTGAGTGGGGAACCAGTCGAGCACGGGGGCATCCCCTTTTTGATTGCAATTTTGCCAAAAGCTTATTTTAATCTCAGAAGCGCAGGTACGGCACTTACGGGAGTGCTGGGCATCCAACGGACGCCCCAACACCCGCAAGTGCTGCCCCTTGTCCTAGGCCTGAGCGAAAAGAAATCGAAAACCTGCGAAAAGCCACGGGCGGGCCTCTTCCACATGTCTGCATGTCGAAGAGCCCAAAGAAAACACAAAACGAAAGCCAAAATTCAAACCCACGATACTGTCGATAACCGCCAAAAACCCGACCAATTTTTGCTGCCAATGATCTCGACTGATCCCACTGCTAGGACGGGTAGCCTGCTTTTATACCCTGCTCTACTCCCCTCTTTTTTCTGTCCCCTCTTGGTCACCGTAGTCGTACCAAAATATTTTAAAATTTTCAAAATTGCCGTCAACAACGTATCTCGCCTATCTATTCACATAAGATACATATAAACAAAACGACAAGCTGCAAAACAATGATAACGGCCCATAATGGGCGCTCGTTGCTGGGCTGGTCTACAAGGAAGGAAATAGAACTTGGCGGAACAGTGCCAACAAATAGCGTCAACAACATAAACCTCGCGCTGGTCGGCGCAAGGAAATTTTTAAAGCGAAATATAACGGCGCTCAGAGCGCTGTTTTCTGATGGGGATACCGGCACATTTTTGCCGATATCTCGGGATCCAAAATTAGTAGGCGGTCGGGGGCAAGACCGGAATCTCGCTATGGCAGACCGGCTGCTGATGAGATTAAAATTTTAATTTTAATTAGAGGCCCGTTACAGGCCGATTTAGACGCAAGAAACCCGAGATTTTCACGCCCCCTTTCAGTTTAGGGGCTCCTAAGCGGGGTGGGTGGTCCGGTTTTTCGACTAATCAGTTAGGGTGGGACCCGATAAGTGTACCGGGCTCAAAAAATCGGGGACTTTTAATTATTTTATGTGTCCTTTTAGGCTTAGAAAATTGGGGGCTTAAACGTCTGTTCGGGGTCCGTAAGTACTTAGGGGGAACCAAATTTTTTGACCCGCCTGGACAATTTGGCACCCCTAGGGAGTCTTTAATATGGTTTAGTCATCCCCGTTCCCCGAAGTTTAGTAGGAAATCTAAAATTTGAACTTTTAGCGCCACACCGTAAAATGGTGCCTTAGGAATTTTATGTCCGGAAATACTTATTATTTCAGTTCTCCGATGCCGAGGGCTTTGACTACACAAAGATGATCAGCCTGCATATACGAAATTTTCTGTGTTCGGTTAAGCAGATCAGGAGGGATCCGTTGTAGAACACCAAAAATCCGTGTCTGAGACTCCCCACTCATGCTCCAGTGGTAGTCGATAAAGTACGGATCCGCCCTGACACGCTTTTCCTTCTTTTCACATCCGCTGACCCTCTGTAGAGTTAATAATCATCGCTCGGCGTGTGCGCTGCGATCAGGCTCGGGGTGACCTGTTTTTTCTTGTGCGATCAAAAATTGCTGTGATATCCGTTGGTCCCTGGCCTCTCCGAACGCACACCCGTCCCCTATAACAAACAAACGTAATACATTGAACAATTTATAACCGACACTTTACATTGAACAGTTTATTTTTACGAGGATCGACCGGACACCCCTAACCGTTACCTTTTTCTTTCACGTTCGGTGTCATAATCAACCCGTGCACCTTCGGGTGGTGGAGTGTGACCTTACAAGCACAACACAAACGAGATACAATATTGTTTATTTCACAATAACGGTAACATCACACAATTATATCGTTCTAAGGAAGTCACACTCCACCGGTATCCGATCGTCCATTCCCTCAATTCCCTACAAATTTTGGTACGTTATAGGCGTTTTACCAACTTCGTAAAATTCGGGCTGTTACATCTCTTAAAATTTTTTGGATTTATTAGACTCCTTACTTAGGGTAAAGAATGTAAATCGAGTGGAAAGATATATTTGTGTGAAATTTCGTCGTTAAATTCGTAGATGTATAGCCCGTTGGTCGTTTTGGCTCGGAATTTTAAGAAAATTTGCGAAGATTTGAAGAACATTTGCGAAATTTTGGAGAAATTTAGCAAAATTTTCAAAAATTTGGGAAAGTTCACGAAAACCTGCAGAAAGTTAAGAAAATTTGCGTGCATTTTTAGCGAAAACTTGTAAAAGAACCTATAAAAGTTCCAAAATTCCGCGCATAGCTTTCCAAAAATCTTAGGGCAGAAGGGCCACTTGAGGTGACATGAGATCCCTAAACAAGAAAACGTCGTCCCTTCTCCCTTATTTTCCGGAATTTTTGAAGTTTTTTCTTGTGGCCTAAAATGTTAAAGTTCGGATTTAGTTCATGTGAAATCTTCCTTTTTATGTTATTTTCGCGTTGCTCCTCCGCATGTTGCTATACCCTTACACATTATCATTTATTGTTGTAAACAAAATTTTCGTTGTATTACAACATTCCATTTATATATATACACTTGCACGTACCTCCAAGGATATATTTGGAATTTGGTCACACCCAGGGTGGCTGCCGGGTGCCTGACCCAGAAGTTCCCTTGAGAATCATGAAATGGTTTTAAAATCTGATTAACTTTTTGGTTTATTCTGGTTTCATTAATTGGGGCTCTTCCTGTCGGGTTGTTTTGACTTGACTTGATTAATATCACTAGTGCTCTCTACTCAGTTGGTCTTAAATGGTCGTATCCTACGAAAATCTGTTGTTATTTCTTGCTCATTGCACTCACACGCTTTTGCTGTTTTTGTTGTCTCAAACCCTATTGGAATGTGCTTCGCCTATCTGTTCGAGCTTCCTTAGTGTTCTTTGGCTATCCTTAGTGTTACCTTATCCGCTCGCAGAATTGCCCATGAATGGCGTCTCCTAAATTGGGCTATACTTAATGCTGCAAGGGTTTCACCTGTGCGTCCGTAACTAAGCGGCTCACCCATTCGCGAAGGTTTCGGCGGCAGCAGTTGGAAACCATCGGCCCACCGAATTATGGTCGCTCCTGCCATTCCATATATGGCTCGTCCCGTTCCCATGCGTCTGCGGCATGGAAGGCGACTGGCCAGGCGGGCAAGTACACATTATAAAAGGTGTCATGTTGTTGCCGATGGTTGGCTATTAATTGTTTGAGTTCGGCTGTCCAGGATAAAGCGTCCTGATTGGTTGCGGCCAATCGAGGTACCCGGCGCGACGATGATAGCGGTAGTGGCCGCGACCCGGCGGGAGAGTACGCCGAGGTGCCGCTTGAATTTGCGAAAGGCGCCGCGGGGTAGAGACGCGTGGAGCTGTTCCATTAGTGCCTTGCGATAGATATACTGGAACCCGCCGAGGATGACGATGCAGCCGGTTTGGGGCGTTAGAATGGCATTTGCCAGCTGTAACAGACGCACCATCGTGGATTCCGGCTATCTATTAACAATCCATTTATTGTCCGCTGCCATTTCGAGGATGGGTAGAGCTAGGGCATGTCCTACCACGATTGTTGTCGGCCAGTTTGCGTGACCAGTGGCGCGGTATTCTCGCACCTCTTCGAGTAGGCGCCACATAAATTTGTGGCAGCGCACTGGGGTTTCACGTTGCTCTAGCTGTTGGTTGGTGCTCCCGACGCCCCAAAAACTGTCCGTCGTGGCTTCTAGCAATTGTTGGTCATTGGTGAGGCGCAAAATTCGCGCATATTCTGGTATGGCGAACTTGCTGAGGAATATGGGCTTCATGATGTGCTCGAGGAGCTGCTTGAGGCGTGCCTGGGTAATAGGGTCGATCAGCTCGTTCTTCAATTTACGGGCTCGTGTCTTGAGCTGCAGCGGTGTGCCGGCCATGAGTAGTAGCTCCCGAACGGCGTCGGTAAATTCCAACAGCGACAGCTCCTGTACCTGGTAGTGTTTCTCGACGGTTGACAAGGTGTTGCCGTCGTGGGTGAATGATGCCGGTGCCTCGTGCATGTTCGATAATTCCGGCCAGTCAGTGCGGTGGGACAGAAACGTGGCGTATGGCTTGGCTAGGTCCACACGGTAAGTTGGGAGCTGGAACAGGTCGACTCTGGCGGGGACAATGGTCCGACCACTGGCACTCGCCCGCCAGATTGTCTCCAGTTCTGCTCGGCTTCGTTGCTTCGTGCCTGTGAAGTGCTGGCCATCTACAAGAATAAAGTCAAATAAATACTCGCGTTACCTTCGCGTGGGGTCATTGTGTTTCGCTGATCGCTCGCTGTTTGGGTCTTTATACCTTGCTTTATCGATGCTTTGCCTTATTAATGCTACCTCACTTCTTGCTCCTGCTTGCCTAGAGTGGACATTTTCTCTCCTTAGTTGGTACGACCTTACTCTTGCTAATTACGGAGGCTCGGTTCAGGTGAACAGGTGAGCCTCGCCCATCCGCCAGAATATGTTGGTGCCCTGGATTCGCTCTTCCGTCCACGCAGCCAGCTGTAGCCAAAATAGTGGAGATACCACCGATTCAGCCCATCGTCGCCGCTCCTCGCCTCGGTAGAACGGTCCGACCGTATCCCAGGGTTCGACTCCCACGAGCGTCGTTGGCCAACTCGGCATGATGACGCTACGGAGGATCTGGTGATGTTGCACCATCCTTGTCCTCCGGCTGTGAGTTCGTTGAACCACATCAGACTGGTGGCGTTGAAATCGTCCCAATGGGGAGCCGGCGGAGTGACGATGATGGCCGAGTCTTCTCGAAGCCAACGCTGAAGGGGAAGGACCATCAAGTGGCGTTTAATTAGCTTGAGTCATGCTACGGGTGAGAAATCCTTATTTGGCGAGTGCCAAATGTCCCTATAGCCGCCCATGATCGTGATGCAGTGGGTGTGCGGCGTCGAAAAGGTGTTCGTGCACTTGATCAATTCGATCATGTTTAGTCCCGGCCGTACGAAAATTAGCCAGTTGTGTTCATCGGCCACATCTAGCAACGGCAGGACACGTTCGTCGCCGACGATTATGACACGTGGCCACCGTACCTGCTTGTCACGGTGGAAAGCACGGACCTCGCATAATAAGTGGCCCAACACATTGTGGTCAGCTGGTTGGTTGGCACCACATTTGCTCCGACGCCTGTTCCCCAGAAGTTGTCAAGCGAATCGCAGAGGAGCGGCCGGCTGCCGGAGTCCTCAAGCTCCTCCCTTTACTAGATGTCCTGGAATTTGGCTAAAAGGATCGGCCGCATCACGTGCGATTGGTACAATTTGAGCCATCGTAGGGTGTTCGCTGGCAGGGTGCGTAGGATGGCGATGCTGCGGAGTTGGACCTCAGCTGGCGAGATGTGTTGGCCCAACATTTCGTTGACAGGAGCGGTGAAGCCTAGAAGCTCCAGAACCGTTAGGTAACAATGTTCGGTAAGGCTGGCGAGTCGGCGGCCGTTGTGCATGATGCCATCGTGCATGACGTGTTCATTTGCCAACCAGGTCCAATTCGACCGCTCGGGCGCACCGCGTCCCAAAAGCGTGAGCTGCTCATCTGGCTTAGGGGAACGGCCGGATATTGGTGCCCGTCGCATATTGCAGGACGTGCAGCACTCCCTGCGGAATCCTGGGCGTCTGGAGATCGTTGAGGCTGTAGCCGCGGCACATCTAGAATGGAGGAAGCAATAGTAAGTTTACGCAACATGGATCAAAATTAGGTCCGCCTTAACTTTCATCCCTTTTCTTTGCTTTGAAGGGATTTTGGGTTCTACCTCAGGATGCGTGCTACTATGGCGGGCAATTTAGTCTACCTGCGGGTCCGATTCATCGGACTCGGATTACTCATTGGGGTGCTGATCGAGGTACATGCTATAGCCATGCGGCGGGGTGTAATTCTTGGCTAGAGGGGTAACGTGGGAATGTAGTTGGTGGTAGGGTGCCGCCTGGGGAGCGCTCTCCCATTAAACGTTGTCTTGGGGTTAACATTGGTGCACTGGTCATTGAGGTGGTGACACTAGTAGATTGTGTGCTTGTAGCAGAGGCTAGCCTAGTTGATGTTCGTGCAGTATCGCTAGTGGTTGTCCCTGGTTTCTGGAAAGTCACACGTCTGGCCTGCATAGGGTGTCTCCCACTTCCTCGTCTGATGCTGCGCCGTATGGCCTGAAGACCCGATCCCTAGCCTGGCGATGCAGAAGATGCCTAGTTGGGACAGTGGCATGGGCGGTACTGGGTCGCAATATCCCGGAGGAGGAGGTGGTGGCGGCCATAGGGTGTATCAGTTAAGTAATAGTCACTGTGGACGTTCCCGGTTGTTCAGTAGTAACAAACTGTATATTTGAGCCTCCTTGTGCCGTTCTAAGTTGTTCGTCCGATAAGGGCCTTTCCTCGTTCTACCGGCGGTGCTCGTGTGCGAGGCTTAGAAGTTAGGGTCACTGAGCGATCAGTTCCCCTCCAAGGTGCTGGTGTTTCACTGCTTGATTCCGTGATTGTTCGTTCGCTCCGTGAACCAGAGGCTCCCGGTTGCGTGCGAGGTAATCTAGAACTACTGCTTGATGTTTCCTGTCCTGCCTGAGCGAGCCGCTCGGCGGAAGATGGTTCTTGTGAGGTTCGGCGAGTTCGCTCGTCGTCCGCTTCAGCTGCTCTCACGTCCACGGTCGTGTCCTCTCCAGAGGTCTCCGACAGGTAACTGGACACTGGCGACCCTGGGGTCGGTGTATGATGGCCTGTTCACGAAAGACCCAGTCGTAAGGAGGCATAGGCCGGTCGGCAACTGTTGGTGGGGCGCTATAAGGACGCATTGATGTGTAGTCTCCTACTGTTTGAGTTGACATTTCCATTGGTACTCGCAGTCGTGACGCCATGGTGTGTTCAACTGGTAGCGATTGAAACAATGGGTGGTCCTGAGCGGCAAGCATAATTGCGTAGCGTAGATCCCCTGAAGTGTATGGTCCAGGTACGACGATTCTCCCGGAATCTCCTCGTGGCGTGGTAGATAGCGTGATATCTGCTGGGTAGAAACGTTGTCCTTCGAGTATTCCAACCCTTACAGTTGGCACGCCGAATGGAACTTCCTCACTGGTAGCCACTATTCTTTCCATCGTGGTTACTGGCACAGTATGTTGTCCGTATTCTATCTGCGTATCTCGGCTACCAGGTTCTGGTATGTATGAGAAGGCCTCTTGACTAGTAACCTGTTCCTGAATTATTGGTGGCCAGGATGGTTCTATTTCCCTATTCGGATCAGTTAGTGGAATCCGATTCCTGACCGTCCTTGGATTCTGAGGTTTGTAGTCGTCCGTCCGATAGTCAATGCGTTCCATTGCCGCTTGCCCGGCTTCGACCTCGGCGTATGTTCGGCGGTATAGATTAGGGTCATTAGGGTCGCCCACCTCCACACTTTCAGTATCTGAGCTGTCACTAATTGCTGTTCTTACCGTGCGTACTGCTACCTCGTTTACAGGCTCTATTTCAGTGACAAAATTCTCTATCAGCGATGATTCGTTGGGTTGGTTCATTCAGACCCCTTTCTAGTACAGACGCGTGTACTTGACCTAGCCAGTCTCCTACATTAGGTACAGGATCTAATGCTCTGAAACACGGCTTAGCCCTATTAATGGGCACGACATGTGCCATACCTTCCGGATTAGAATGCATTCTCACGCGCATGCACAGCGGGGTGATTCCTAATACTTGGTATGGTCCGCACCAACGAGGTGTGAGTTTTCTAAATGTTCCTGGTGTGGTATTGTGCCGATACACCCAGACTAATTCTCCCGTTTGATAGTGTGGTTCGCGAGCTCGCCTATCGTACCTTAGCCGGTTTAATTCTTGGGCGGCTTTCATTGATTGGTAAGCACGCTCCCTAATAGAAGCCATCCAGCGCTGCGCGCTGGCCCTATAGGAGTGGGCTCCTATATATCCAGTGGCGGTACTATGCGTGTCGTATTTTCCGGGCAGCCTAGGATAAAATCCGTGCATTAGCAAAAATGTCGGATATTTGGTTGCTGTGTGTACCGAAGAATTATAAGCCATTATGCAAAATGGTAATGATACATCCCATGAATGGTGATCGTCTGGTGGTACACTTACTGGTAATAAGTACAGTAATGTCCTATTGATTCTTTCGATCTCACCGTTTGCTTGCGGATGGTATGGTAGGCTCATGTGCCGAAATATCTGCAGTTCCTGGCACAACTCTTCGAACATGTGCGCGGTAAAAGCACCTCCCCTATCAGAATACAACTCTCTGGGAGCTCCGTACCTATTGACTACCTCGTATAAGAATATATGAGCGGCTGTGTGAGCATCCTGGTGTCTTATTGGCACTGCTATTGCGAATTTTGTGTAAATTGATCTATAAATGCAATAACATAGCGGTTGCCTGCTTGCGACCTGACTTGAATATCAAGTATATCCACGAATACACAATACATTGGTTGATTTGCCAACGGAACCCTGCCCAATCCGGCGGTTATCCGAGAAATCGGGTCCTTCGCGGATTGGCATAGAATGCATCGCCTGATCCATTGTTGTGCGTGTTCGGACATACCTTTCCAATAATAAAATTGTTTTAGTTTTGCTAATAGCCGATCGCGGCCAGGATGCCCTCCGTACAAGGTGTTATGCTCGTGTTTGAGTACTTGCTGTACTAGTGTGATTGGGACGCACAAATTGTAGTGTATGTCTCTGGTTGTAGTGGGTGCATGTATATCTTGGTGTCCGCGGCTAGCTCGAAATAATGTGCCCGCATTTCTATTCTCAGCGCGCCTAATTCGGCCTTGGGTCGTGTTTTGTTATATAGCTACCACCAAATTGGACCTAATTCTGGATCGTTTCATTAGATATATGGTAAAAGCCGCACTAGATTAAAATCTGCGAGATCCGAAAAAATGGCAAATATATGTTTTCATGGGTATCTTGAGCGTCCTCGATCCTGACAGTTGGTAATATCTCGGTTTCGTAATGCATCATTAATTTCATGAGCCTATCAAACTCCTGTTCTGTCGGTAGTGTGGTTGCTCTTAGGCCCATTGTTTCTGATTCGGTGCGAAACGGTCTTTTAGGGCCTTGAGCCTGAGGTCTGCCTCCAGGACCCGAGATAGTTGTTGTACGCACCGACATTACTGATGTTTCTCCCGGATCCATCCTAATTGGGATAGCGATAGCATGGCTGCTTGCTGCGTCAGCGTTGCTGGGGTACAGTAGTTGATTGCGTGTCGGCCACTAGTTGCGATGGGATTGCTTCGGGGTTGGGCTGGCCTGGGGAAAGTATTGGGCTTCCTGTTATAGGGGTCGGCGAGCCCATTGCAAGCGGTGCTACAGTACGTACAGGATACGGCAGGTGCAATTGATCCAATGCTACACAGGTTGTTGGTGGGCGAGGTTCGGTGGGTCGTCCTCGACCCATCATAAAGATTCGTAAGTATCTCCTGATTCCTCAACTACAGACGGGTCGTATCCAGGATCGCGTGATAAGGCATCTGCATTACCGTTTTCTTTACCTGGTCGGTATTGTATTTCGAACCCTCCGAACTGAAGTAATAGTTCGCTTCGCTATTGGGACAAGCGTGACTTTCTGGGTGGTTTATCAGACAGGGTTTTAAGTGGCTTGTGGTCAGTCTCAACGTAGAATTTGTGCCCTACGAGGTAATGCTTGAAATGCAGTGCGGCCCACCTAATTGCGAGTTGCGAGTTTCTGTTGCGGGGTATCTGCGTTGGCAATCAAGGAGGGCTTTGCAAACATATGCAATAGGTTTGATTCTTTGTTTGGTTTTCTGGGATAATACATATCCGGAAGCGACCGTTTGTAGGATGAACGGCTGCGTGAAATCGGGGTGAATTAGCACCGGTTCATTTAATAATGCTTGTTTCAATTTCTTAAATGTTCCTCACACCTAGGGGTCCATTTGAATTCAGTATCCTTGCGTTTTAATTCATTCAATGGTTCACATACGTCTGAGTAATTTTGGATAAATTTATGGTAATACCTCACAAATCCCATGAAACTTTTGAGCTGCTTCAACGTCTGGACATTTAAAATCTTCTATGGCTATTGCCTTCTCTGGGTCTGGTTTGACACCTTCGGTACTAATTATATGCCCTAAGTATTTGAGGCTGCCCCGTCCGAAGTGACATTCGGATGGTTTGAGTTTTAAATTTGCCTAGCGGAAGAGATCGAAGACACGGATCAAATCCTCAAATGGGCCTCGAATGATGGTGAGAAAACTAGTATGTCATCGATGTATATTAAACATTTTTCCCACTCAAGTCCTTTGCAAAATCATTGACATGCAGCGTTGAAAGGCTCCGGGGGATGAGTTTAGGCCGAACGGTAGGACATTATATTCGTACTGTCCGTGTACCGTCACAAAAGACGTCTTATTTTTGGTTTCGGGATCTAACTCTAGCTGCCAAAATCCCTTGTTTAGGTCTAAGCTCGACATTAATTTCGTATTCCTGAGGCACCCTAGTATGTCATCTATGCGTGGCATTGGGTAAGCGTCTTGTTCTGCTACTGTATTGACGTAGCATGTTCCGAAAGTCGACACAGAGTCGGAGAGAGCCATCACTCTTCGTTACGTACACTATTCGAGACCGCCAAGGTGAAAATCGATGGGGCTATGAGGCCTGCGTTTAACATGCTGTTTAGTTCCTCCCTAAGCGGTTCCCGTAAGGAATACGCCAGCCTATATGGTGCTTGCATGATTGGTTTTGTATCCCCAGTTTCTATGCGGTGCCGGTGTTCAGTGCATCGTCCTAGATCAAAATCATGCGTGCTGAATACGTCTGCATTTTCAGCGTTTGCAGTTTTCAATTGTTTTAACTAGAAGAGCGACAATAACGTTTTTTCGAAGTCTATTTTACTCAATACTGTTTGAGCCCGTTCGTGATCGATAGAGCGTTTGTCCGCTTCGATATGTTGGGAAATCCTTTCAGGGTGGGCGGTTATATTATTAAACTGTTTAGCCTTCTTATGTTCCTCGTATCGTATCAAGTTTTGATTGGTGTCCTTAAGGAATTGTATCGTTGGATTGATCATGGTCTCGATATGCCCGATGGTTTGCCCCTAGTATATGGTGACCGGTGTGTTACCGAAATTGATTACCGCGATTGGTAAAGTCCGCTGACTCCTAAGCACTATTGCGTGTGCCATCGTGATATCAGTCATTTCAGGAGCGGGGTCAAATAGGGCGGCTCCTACGCCAGTGTCGGCAATTTCAGGAACAGCATTTATAAATGTTTCCGTATTTGGTTCAATGGTGGTGAGATTTCTACACATCACTGCTATTAAAGGTAGATCATAGCGCTCTAAACCAGCGAAGGGTATCTTAGCTTCTTCCTCGTCTACTGCGATTTCTAAACAGCGCTAGCGAAAGTTGATAATGCATTTTGGCAGCTGTGACATAAAATTTGTTCCTAAAATGCAGTGATATGGGGCGGTTTGGGTGACAAAGAACTCAGAATGTACCTTAATGGGTCCGATCGATAAGGGTACACTTATGCTACCATCCATTGCCAATTCCTGTTTGGTGGCCGATACTATCCGCGCTGAGTCGTCTGGACGGGGCTGAAGGCCTAGCTTACTTACCAGATATTGTGATACGATAGGGACGTCCGCGCCTGTATCGATCAACGTGAGGACCGGTGTCCGGTAGATGAAGGCGTTGATGAGTAACGGTGCGTCCATGTGGTGCATCGCATTGACTTGCCGGTGGTAGGCTACTGTACGATGTTCCCTATGTTGCGCACGCTCGGACACTGCAAATAGTTCAGTGGGCTCTACCAGAACGACGCCTTCGTCCTCGTTGGTGGTGTTTATTCGGGCTGACCGACGAGGGCTCTGTGCTCGCAATTCCAGGTGTTCCGTGGAAACGGCTGGGGCTGAGACCGTTGGTCAAGCCGCGTCTGGGGTGCCCTACTCATTTCTAGTTTTGATACTCAATTTAAGTCGCCGTGGCTCCGTCCGGCTACATGGTTGTTATTGCCACCAGCGCTGTAAGCGTCCATTTGTGCATTTATGGCAGAAGCCGGCCTTCTACCTAAAGTAAATTATCGCCTCTTTGCCAACAACTACCAGTACAATGAGCATCCATGGGTAAGGAGCTACGCCAGTGGTGGTGATATATGGAAAATCGATTACCTTATTCAACTGCTCATCTGCTATTTGCTGGACTTGCGGGTTCGCCGCCTTGGCGTGTTCTAATGAGCTCCAGGTGATCGGCCTACGAGGGATATCTGGGAAGTCATGTACGGTGATGTTGGGTCCAACGTAAATGGCGGTCTCCTGAGCATCTAGTGCGCTGGCAAGCATTAGTGGTTCGACCGCTAGTTGGGCGTAAATGCCGTGTGACAGCCATAGCATTCCATTTTCTGGTATCGTGATGGTTTCTCCGCGGGTGGCATGGCTGAGGTGTTTTTTCTTGCAAACAACGGCATTGAGCTCGGCGGTTCGAATTAACACTACCTGAGCGGTGGTGTAAACGTCGGTATGGTTGACCATTGGCCCGACCAATGTGCTATTCTTGCATATGTGGCGTGTCTCATCTGGAGCGTCTTCGCCCATGATAATCCAATCCAGGCAGTGTGAGGTATGATCGGTAGCCAACGCGTGAGCTTCGCAAAAACAATGCCGGGTCGCGTGTTACATGCATTTAAGTTTAACACCTCATACCGTGCCCGTTAAACTCGCGTGGCGTATTCCGGCAGAGACAGTCTCATATGCGCACTACGCTCCGGTACGTTCCAACCGTTGTAGAACCGAAAATAAGGTCGAACATCGTCTGACGTAACTAATTTTACCCTCAAAATGAACGCAAACTTAAACATGCCCAGGTCGATGTGTACCGGGTAAATCTGTCCAAACTGGTAGGCTAGCGCCAGCTCACGTAATAATGTGGTTTGCAATATGCTCGGGTCCTTCTGGAATGGATGCTTTAGCGTCGTGACAGCTGCCCGCTCATCATGGCTTCCATGACGGCGTCAACCGAAGAGTGCAGGTTGGTGCGAAACATGTGGTTCACCAATTCACGATGGACCTCCGTAACGTAACGCTGTTACTGGCACCTTACTTGTTCTATCATACTAACCACCTCCTGCATCTCATGATGTAGAAATGAGTAGAGTTCCTCGTTAGCGCGTGTTAATTTCATGATCGCTCTCGAGTTACCATAGGCTACGTTGTAAGTGTTCCGCATTTTTTGGACAGTGCGACAGCCTGTTTATTTAGGTCCTTTAGATGCACCGCGTTAGTAAAAGCTACTCCAACTTCTAGGAATCCTGTAACCACACCAGCAGCTCCAGCTAATGCAGCGAGAAATCGTTTCTTCCGAGCCGTAGACTGCTCGCAAAAATGGGCGTTCGCTTCACAATACTCGCGCATTAAGGCCATATAGTAGGTCGTGTCTAACACGCCTTGATATGTGCTCCTTAGTTCTCGTTCCAACTCCTGAACTTTACGTTGTAAGGCCGGCATGGTAGTACAATTTGGGTTGGGACAGCAGTCTAACAGACATGGTTTACCTCTGGGTGTGTAAACACACCATGCCATACCGGTCGCTTGCCTGGTCGGTTGTAGCCCATCTAGGGACAATCGTAAAACAATCGGTAGGAAGGTGGATCGCGAGGCGGTTATTACCAAACCCTGCGGTTCTATCAATGTACCCACTTGTTGGTTGACCATGGCTCGCCTGGTCCGAAAATAGCGTGGCGATTGCCTGAGTTTGCCCTAGTTGTTGGAGCAGAAAAAGCATTATTCTCACGAACCTAGTTCCTCGGCTCCACAGCCCTACAGCTGCTGTATATCGTTGGCTTACTATGTCTGACAGGGGCCGTACCTATCTGGTCAGTATTACTCGGCCGCTCTCATTTGTGCCAATGTATGGTTCGTCTTCGAGATCGTCATTGTCCGAGAGGGAGTCAAGTTCAGAAACTACGTCGTCGGAATCGAGTGATGCAATAGCGGGCACGTCAAATTCGTCCTCACTGATGTCTCTGCGCGATTTACTCAACTCACTCTCAAG
This sequence comes from Trileptium ribeirensis, assembly GCA_030248225.1. Taxonomy (NCBI): domain Eukaryota; kingdom Metazoa; phylum Nematoda; class Enoplea; order Enoplida; family Thoracostomopsidae; genus Trileptium; species Trileptium ribeirensis. Next base: position 12,583 of record JASANE010019974.1, on the reverse strand, counting down.
CTCCTCCTCTTCAATGAACGTTATGTCAGCGTCCGGATTGACAGTTATGGTTGCGTCCATGTCATCGTTCGGAACAGTTTGCCAGATGTTTTGCGCGGGCTTGCGCAGCCACAATAGTCTCAGATATAACAGTTCGTCACGCTTTTACTTGCTACCTACTTCCTTAAAAAGAGCATTTGCCATTACTGCATCTGGTGATGTGGTCGATTGACAGCACCGGTGCAATGGGACCAGATCAGCCGTATTCAGTAACGAGGTAGTCTAGCAGGTACGGTGCACTGGTCACAGTTTCTAACCCTCCCAAGTTAGCTTCCCTATATGCGGTAAACTCAGAGGCTGTATGCAACCCTAATGTACGGCTTGATTGGACTGTGATAGTTCCGTTGCGTGGAATTGTTCCATAGTCTGCTGATATATTTCCGGCATAGTCCCACTCACCATGGTAGGTGAGAAAAGAACAGTCGTTAGTGGGCATAAAATTTGTGTTATGTTGTTCCTCACACGCTTCGCATGTTCTAAGGATAGGGATGTGAGATCGGTACAATTCAGTGATGGCTTCGGTAATACTCATTGAGTTTTAGCACCCGGGAAACTAGTTCTAGTAAACCTTCGAGATGTCTTACCATGCTGCTGCTAACATGTATCCCGGACATAGTGTGCAAGAACGGAGATGCAAACCCTAACAGCCCAGACACAACGGCAGCGTCCCGCCGTCGGTCCAGTTGGGCCGTTCCAGCCGCCCGAGCTCTGAGCAACCGGTGATCATGACAAATCCGCTCCGACACAGCTATGACTCTCCGATAAAATAAAGCCTTTGCGAGTACCTTTTCTCTTCCTGGACGTAGCCGAGGGGGTATGAGCGGATAGCGGGGTCATTTCCCAGGTCCCAGGGTTATGATCGTGGGCGCGAATTCAGACACCGGACCCAGAAATATCAAACGTTCCTCTTTGGGTAATTCCTGCAGAATTGGGGCTCTACTTTTTCTTCGGTAGGACATTTCGAAAATATCGTTCTTAGCGCGATGTCAAGACTATGTTGTTTGTTAGTTTGCAAGCTTAGTTGATGCGTTGCCTGTGCAGGTGTTACTATGTGGTTGCTTGTAAGCTCTGTGGTGGAGTTAGCGTCAATGTGCTCCCAGATCTGTCTAGTTAGTGGCGTTCTAGGCGTAGCCGGCGCTTGTTCAATTACGTCCAGCAGGTTGACCGGCAATCCGGTTGTTCCATATCCAATTTCATTTACTACTTCGCTACTTAGGTGACAGGTTACTATCTTCGGGTTGTGTTGCTGGTTGTTCCACCATTCGGTTGCTCTGACGTTTGCACTCATTTCCAGTACCATGGGCATCACAATCATAATATTCGAGCCTACGCTAGTAGTTATTGGTTCTCTTGGTTCAGTATTAAGTTCTGCTTGTTCCTTTGGTTCCGATCCCTTATCCTTACCATGCAAAATCAGGCTCAATGTTGCTCGACTACTATGATCATGTACACCAAAAACTACCCCTGCACTCGGCCCAGTTTTGTCTCCATGTGGCTCGGAACCCTTTTCGCTCACATGTGGGACAGTTTCTTTTCCCGGTTGTACACACGCTCTGGAGGCGCCGGTTCCGGCCGACTCACACTCAAACACACATGTTCACTGTTCACCTGCCGGTTGGATTGACTGTGCCACGACAGACGCAAACCGTAGTTTCCGACCCGTTCAGATCCCACGGCCCCTACACTCAGGGACCGGACTCGATACGAGCTCGACCCTACATATAAATTATAATTTTGAACTGAGCTCGGGCCATCGGGACGGTTCGCTTCCCAACGCCTCCGTTCCCTGGCCAGTGTCCTCTACGGTCTTTCCCGGCCTCTAAAGATACTAGGGTACACATACGCTTTCGAATTTTGAACGGACCTAGGAAAATCGGACTGAACCGTTTTCCGAAGGTCTCCATCACACCTGACCACTGTCCTTTACGTTTTTCCCCGGTCGGTTGAAAACCTACAGGGGCCTCACACGGCCGCCCTAAATTGGTGGAATCCAGTTTAGTATCGGATGCATCCACTAGGTTCTTAGGTTCATTTAGTTCCTTAGGTTCTCGGTTCCATTCCACTAAGTTGCTCGGTATTCCATTCCATCAGCTAGGTTCCGCTAGATTAGGTTCCGTTAAGTTCTCAGTATCCGCTAGTTCCACAAATCCGCCATTAGGTTCCATTAGGTTCATTATTCATGCTGCAGGTTCTTCTGGTTCCGCGCTTACATCAACAATTGTATCAACAACTTCAGCAACAACATTCATACAGTTACACCACACATACAATTTTGACTAAAGCTAGACTTTCGTCTCCGTAGTCCTCGACCATTAAACTGGTCTTTGTGAAATTTCGAGGGTTCACCAGGTGTTACCGTGCCGGCGTTAGAGCCATCGCTAGACAAGCGACAACTATTAATCGGCCCCGAAGTCCGAACGGCGTCTCTCTAGGTTCCATTCCATTAGGCTCATTAGGTTCTCCATCCATTAGTTTCTTAGGTTCCACAGCGATAAGTCCATTAGGTTTCCTCCGATATCCCGCCGCCTGAGATGGGTTACACGTGCCAGCGTTGGGTCATTGCCACACACGGATGCCTTATTAATCGGCCCGCGAAGTTCGAACGGCCATCTCCCGTATTTCTCACTCGGCATATCAGGTACATTAGGTTTATTTCGTTCTATTAGATCCTCAACTCCTCCTTCCCTCTCACTCCTCTCGGTATCTCGGTTTCCATCACTTCGCGCTGACTCCATTATGGGATATACACATACATCGGTTGGCCAACCATTACTCACAAAGTTACGAGTCACACCCTGCGCGCAAGGGGTCGGAGACAATGAAGCCGAGCGCCGTTCGATTTTATAGTTAGCTTGTTAATTTTACTACGCCCTACTTATACTGTGCTGGTTAGTTTGTTTTCAACTGCGTTGAATCCTCCATTGTCGCCCCACGACCAGGTCGCTTGCGGCAGTATTCGTGCTGGTGTTTTGTTCGTTTACAATAGGTACAATTGGTATGGGGTTGGTTCGGGTTCAAATTCGCCCTGGCCTTCGTTTTCCGCTTCAATGTTTGGGCCCTCATATGCGTATATTGCGCTGTCTCTAGAGATCATTGCATTTATTTGTGCTGATCGGGCACTCAAACATCTCCCGCGCGTTCCTCTAAAGTTGACATTACGTGTCGCATGACGTCTAGTCGATGCGCGAGCTCGGGGTCAGCTGCTCGATTTACTGACATAACTCCTGCGTTGCGGCGACCTGATTGTTCATTTTGAACAAGCTTTGGCTCGAGGGGCTGCCCCTACTTGATTAGCATTGTTCCAGCCATTACTAGGTGCGCGCGCACGGAATGGTGCTGCTTCGACTGACAATGGTTGCGATGAGCCTGTGTAACGTGCGCTAGGTGCAGCATTCTAGTTATTATGCCAATTGTAAGGTCCGTTAATATCACGGCCGCGTGATCGATTGTAATATTCAGTTCGGCCGTAGTTTCCGTATGCATTCGGAGCGGGTTCAGGGCGGCAAAATCCTTGCTGCCCGTAACCTACAGGTCCTCGTTGGTGGTTCTATTCATCGCGTCGTGAGTATCGACCTGCTCCTCGGTGTTCAATTACTCGGTATCGGGGACGATTGCTATACTGCGGGAGTGCACTAGGATAACCGTTAACAGTTGGCGCGGGTACATTCTGCATGTAGCCTGGGGCTGCGCGTGTTGCCAAGCGGGTATACTCATTTTGTAGTGGGTCGTACATGTCCATTCGGTAGTACGGGCATTCCCGTACAAAGTGTCCTATCAAACCGCACCTAAAGCATTGGCTACCTATGGGTGCTGTTGCAACAGCGTTAGCGCCGGCTGCCAGGGTCACACTATTCTGCATCATCGCGTTTAGTTGGTGTTGTTTGGTGCGTTTATCTAGAAAATCAATAAGCCGAGCGATTGTAGCGTCGCTGCCGGCCGTAGTGCGCTTACTCTCTTCTAGACCTTCGGGTATTTGATCTACCAGTTGGGTATTCTCACTTCCTTGCGACATGCAGTTTACCGTTTTGGACCAGCTGCTTTTGCGAACCGGTATTCCTACTACCGATAAAACACACCTCGCTATTTCGGCTAATCCATGGTCCATCCATAGTTTCGTGTGGTTCGACGATTTTTTCGATTTATTTTAAAACAAATTATAAATCAGTTTACATAGAACGCAAGATTTATTCCTATAATATTTTAGGATTTGATTCTAATTAAATATATTTGTCGAATTTTATAATGTTGCCAATGAAAGAAAGTGGGTCATAGCGAAGTTGCCCTTGTAAAGCTTCTTTTTCGTGTGAAAAACATGTTTCTGTTTAGAAGTTAGGTATCTATACAACAACTATGACGATTCCATATCTATCGTGTAGGCGAATAAAAGAATGGAGGATTGGTTACTGTTCCGAGCCGCATTTCGTTGTGAAAATGCTGCAGGAAAAATGACAATATTCATCATTTTAGGACCTTTAGCCAAGACACATGGAGGCAACAGAAACGTGTGGTTTAACTAAACTTAAATATAAACAACCGCAACTAGGCTTTAGACTAAAACCACATAGCGTTATGTGCAATGATTTAAATACAAACTTTGAAGCGTTCTTGTTTTGACGTACCACTCCATTGTTAACCCACAATTATAATAAGCAATATAGCGCCTCTAATATGGGCATTTGCAGTTTACATATATATGGCTGAAAAATAGCAATTAGTGTTAGAAACAGCACGGTCACCTCTTTGCTGGCTGTCGCAGCAGATTTTGCGAGATATTTTATCGGGAGATGCGAGCCATTGTGTGTCTGATGAAGATTGATGTGCACAGTCGTTTGAAACATTTTGTTGACTTGATGTAGCATCAGCTTCTGTATTGCGGTTTTGTGATCTGTCAGAATTCGACAACTGGCGCAGCTGTAGTGTGTATAATCCATAATCAATAGAATTATTAAAGCTTTAATATAGATCGAATATTAGAAATAAATATTAATTGAGATCGCATCGGACCCAAAATATCAATCCAACAATGCCTCTCGATATTGGCCAGCTAATATGTATCAATAAATTAGAATTCTATTACTCAGTGTGTCCGAATATTTTCATCGCAATATGTATAACCGTGTTGTAAATTGGTTTACGGCATAGATGTTCATAGGGGTAGAGGGATTACCCTTTAACGCTGCGACTCCACCTCAACACATCGGCTACTTCCCCTGATAAGTGGTCCAACCGACCCCCCACGGTGCCGCAGGCGCCGAACTCATATGCGCTGCACCCCGTCACCCACCCATACGACCTCCCGCCGACGCCGGTTTGCCCCTCCCTAGGAGGCCGAGACCTCCTTTGCAGGACCTGGCTCCCCGCCTTGAACTTGCGATCCAGGTCCATGTATGGTTGACGTCAAAACCCAGAAAATATGCAAAGTATTTAATGCTCTTGCGTATGTATCAAGACCACGCGTACTTTACTAATATTAAGTAAATAGCTAAAACATCTTAAACCGTCGCAGATCTATGTTAGTATCTGGTGCGAATTTAAGGAGTTTTATTCAGCAATAGCTGTATGCACCTGCGCAATATTGCGCAATATATAACGAACTGCATGCAGCGCCTTACTAATTACATATATATCAAAAAATCTATTGTTCGCCTCGGAATATTTTGTCTTATACAGGTAGAAAAGCTCACATTTGCTACGTTGTTCTGTTTTTATTATGGTCGTGTTTAAGCATGATATGTATTGTCAATTACGGAAGCACGCGAGGATAATATAACAGAAATATTGCAGCGATAGCTTGCGCGTTGTATCCCATGCTGTGCGAATTCATCGCCAAATGTTACGCACTAGACTACATCAGCTAAAAAGTGTAACCTTCTGAATAAAATGACTTTTAAACTTTTTCTTGTAACTATGTATACATGTATTTACCGCAAATATAATGTAATGTATTGTTGAGTTTACGCAAGGTTCATTTCCCAAATCTAAACTTTTCTAACTTTCAAACAAATTATAAGCCAGTTTACATAAAACGCAAGATTTATCGTACAGTATTTTTGGATTTGATTCTAACTAAATATATTTGTCGAATTTTATACTATTGTTGCCAATGAGACTAAAACCATATCGCGTTACGTGCAAAGATTTAAACGCAAACGTTGAAGCGTTCCTGTTTTGACGTTCCCATTGTTAACCCTTAATTATAAAAAGCTATATAGCGCCTCTAATTTGGCCATGAACATCGGTTGAATCGTAGATGGATCTTATCAACTCTATGCTCTATCTTCTGTTTGCAACTCATGAATATATCAACAAAATATAGCTTGGAAAAATTACTCAATAATTAGTTACTCAATAAGAACTATAATTTTGCTGCAAGTTGATTGTCTTCTTTCTAGGTTACTACACTACTGTGGTTTTTAACAACGATGGCTATGTCCCAGGGAAGGATGGCCGAAAAACTATGTTTTTACTATTGTTAATTAGATTTTTGTTGTTTTTCTCACAGTAGATATTATGTATTTATGAAATCCAATGCACATTTTTAGCGCTAACGTTATAAGAATTGTAATTCATATGTTAGTAGGCTGGAAATTAAATTTGCTTTGATCTGCAACATACCATACAGTGACTTTGAGAAGCATTGTAAAACAATACATTGTGATAAGTTGCAAGTAAATATTTGCACATTTGCACATACAGTAAGGATAATAACCATAGAAGCGGATGAGGATAATACCGCCACTAATAACTACATCAAGGTTTCTGTCATAATATAAATAGTTGTTCAACAGATTGTTTAGCAGATTTTTCAAATTACTATAGTATGATGGTCACATGATTACTGAAAAATGCAAAAATTAAGACATGTTTGTACCAAGTATTAATATTGCGTGCACCAAACAAATGACCTGTAATGTTGTTTGAAAGTTAGAAAAGTTTAGATTTGGGAAATGACCTCGCGTAACTCAACAATACTTTACATTATATTTGCGGTAAATACATGTATACATAGTTACAAGAAAAAGTTTAAAAGTCATTTTATTCAGAAGGTTACACTTTTTAGCTGATGTAGTCTAGTGCGTAACATTTGGCGATGAATTTGCACAGCATGGGATACAACGCGCAAGCTATCGCTGCAATATTTCTGTTATATTATCCTCGCGTGCTTCCGTAATTGACAATACATATCATGCTTAAACACGACCATAATAAAAACAGAACAACGTAGCAAATGTGAGCTTTTCTACCTGTATAAGACAAAATATTCCGAGGCGAACAATACATTTTTTGATATATATGTAATTAGTAAGACGCTGCATGCAGTTCGTTATATATTGCGCAATATTGCGCAGGTGCATACAGCTATTGCTGAATAAAACTCCTTAAATTTGCACCAGATACTAACATAGATCTGCGACGGTTTAAGATGTTTTAGCTGTTTACTTAATATTAGTAAAGTACGCGTGGTCTTGATACATACGCAAGAGCATTAAATACTTTGCATTTTTTCTGGGTTTTGATGTCAACCATACATGGACCTGGATCGCAAGTTCAAGGCGGGGAGCCAGGTCCTGCAAAGGAAGTCTCGGCCTCCTAGGGAGGGGCAAACCGGCGTCGGCGGGAGGTCGTATGGGTGGGTGACGGGGTGCAGCGCATATGAGTTCGGCGCCTGCGGCACCTTGGGGGTGGGTTGGACCACTTATCAGGGGAAGTAGCCGATGTGTTGAGGTGGAGTCGCAGCGTTAAAGGGTAATCCCTCTACCCCTATGAAGATCTATGCCGTAAACCAATTACAACACGGTTATACATATTGCGATGAAAATATTCGGACACACCGAGTAATGAATTCTAATTTATTGATACATATTAGCTGGCCAATATCGAGAGGCATTGTTGGATTGATATTTTGGGTCCGGTGCGATCTCAATTAATATTTATTTCTAATATTCGATCTATATTAAAGCTTTAATAATTCTATTGATTATGGATTATACACACTAAAGCTGCGCCAGTTGTCGAATTCTGACAGATCACAAAACCGCAGTACAGAAGCTGATGCTACATCAAGTCAACAAAATGTTTCAAACGACTGTGCACATCAATCTTCATCAGACACACAATGGCTCGCATCTCCCGATAAAATATCTCGCAAAATCTGCTGCGACAGCCAGCAAAGAGGTGACCGTGCTGTTTCTAACACTAATTGCTATTTTTCAGCCATATATATGTAAACTGCAAATGCCCAAATTAGAGACGCTATATTGCTTATTATAATTGTGGGTTAACAATGGAGTGGTACGTCAAAACAAGAACGCTTCAAAGTTTGCATTTAAATCATTGCACATAACGCTATGTGGTTTTAGTCTAAAGCCCAGTTGCGGTTGTTTATATTTAAGTTTAGTTAAACCACACGTTTCCGTTGCCTCCATGTGTCTTGGCTAAACGTCCTAAAATGATGAATATTGTCATTTTTCCTGCAGCATTTTCACAACGAAATGCGTCTCGGAACAGTAACCAATCCTCCCATATGATCAGAAAATAAATTGTTGTATTTTATTTAATTTGCAACATTAAGTAGACCAGCGCAGCTCGCTCAAAACGTATTTAAGAAGCAAAATTCATAAACCAAAGGTGCAAATGTTATGTTTCTACTGCAAATTCTGCCTTTAATTTTAAGCGATTCCTCTGGAATCAGGCTGTGTAAGACGTATTAGCGCGTACGGACATATATGCATGATGTGTATCGCTACGCCAATGCGTCATGGCTTTGAGCGACCAACGTACACAAAACAAATATGCTTGTGTCATCTCGATAATTATAATTAAGGCAAAGCAAACCAGTTGGCAAATTTATGTTGGCTCAAAATTAATTTATTTTACAGCATAATTCACAGCAATCAAGAAATTGAACCAAGTATGTATCTTAATAATGATACGAAATTGGTTGCTAGCATAAACTAAAAATCTCAAGTTTTCTAAACTGTATTGCCCACGGCTAATTTTGCTGAAGTTGCTTACTATATACGTTCATGCATTCCTGCCTGATGCAACGAAGTATTGGATTTCGCAGAGGGCGCCGGACTACGGTGTGTGACCCGGTACTGATCCCGTCTGATTCTTTATTCATCATTTACGATAAGATGCGTGCTCCAGGGCCAAATTATGTCGCGTGTCCAACTCAACTAGTTCGGGTGAACTATAGCTTAGCTGGTCTGCTATGGTACATTTTTATAGCTTAGCTAGTCTTAATGTAACAAACAGAAAGTTTAGCTAGGCTCTGCGTGACAAACGAAGCGTCCGGCTGAACTGTCAATTGAAAAATTTTATTTAGTATTGTGCTTAGTGTAATAGCATTTTGTTCTATAGTATTTTCACACTAATTCTAAGTTATATATTTGTTTTAATATATACAATTAACGTTTTAAGCTGTATGCCGCTTTTGGGGCATTATTTAGATACGTATAGTAAAACGTAATGTTCGCGGACTAAATAGTCTCTGGCTTAAGTTATAGGGCTCAGCTGAACGCCTCGTGACAAAAGCACAGTCCGGCTCGACACTCGATGACAAATGCATAGCCTAGCTAGGCTATTCAAAATTTTAATAGTCGAGCTCGACTGTATGCGCAATATAGTAGCTAGCCCATTTGAACGCGTGACATAATTAGGACCATGCGCACACATCTTATTTTAAATGGTGCATTAGCTCGAAAGCACACCCATTTTCACTGTACTCGACATAAACAGAACACCGTCTTTTGCTTTCTTCTTTGTCTGGTTGGCTTTTCCACAGAAACAATAGAAACTCAAGTGCTGGTAAGCCAAGCTCTGCGTCTACGATTGATGTAAATTCGAAATAAAGAAGCGGAACAAAATGTTGGAAGGTTGGTAGAAGTTCTTTTTGCTCCATTGTGGGGTACGTCCATTCCGTTGCAGCGTGGATACTCTTCAGGTGTGACACTCTTCAGCTTTTGTATACAATAGACCGCGGTACATCGCGGTCGTTTTCGCAATTTACTGGTCCGAGGCTTTCGACCACAAGTGAGTCAAAAACATGAGCTATTTCAGCCATGTTGTTGGACCACCACATCCAGACTACCAGGTTTTCAAACCACCGACTTATACCAATTAAACCACTATGGTCAAATCTCCTCTCCCAATGTTTTCGAACCACTTTTTCACATCTTCCTACTTTCCGACCCACTTTCTCTGACCCGGTGGTTTCCAACCCAATTTTTTCAGCCCCCAAGTTTTCGACCCGCTAAATTCGCTGAAGTTAGCGGGTCGAAAATCTGGAAGATCTCAAAAACTGGGTCGAAAACCTGGGACGGTCTGAACTTAGTCGTTCAAAAACTGGGTGTGGATGTGCTGGTCCAAGAACATGTACAGGGTGGGTCATGTTGTCGTACTCCTCGGTGGGTGGAAAATCTGAGAGGTGTTAGAGCAAAAACGACCGCGACGTGCCGCGGTTGATTATTTACACAAGCTGAAGCGTGTCACAATCTTCAACAGAATCAAGCATCATCAACTTTTGATATTACTGTTGTTCTAGCGCAAGCCTTGTAAAGCGACTCCTGCGACATAGTTTCGTGCGCCGGAATCATCACAAACGTGAAGTTGGAGTTGTCATCAGATCGAAACTCAGCTAACTTGGCATTTATAGAACTCTGCAATAAATAATTTCACTTGCTTCGCGAAAGAATACGGCTTTGCTGTCAAGCTCCTAGTTGCTACATCAGGGAATAATCTCGGCGGCGCGTCGCCCGAATATTACTAGCGGCGCACCATATACATTTCTTTCGTTAGCTCGGCTTGGCAAGATATGGAGGGATTTGTTGGGTTCGAAGATACATTGCCGAGTCTCGCCCAAACTTTTGCATAATCCAAGCACAGTTTGATGATCAGTGCATTACAAAGGTGGGCCAAATTTATAAAACAAACAGAGCCGTTCTGGGGTACCTCGGGCGTGTAAAGGCCGAAATCAGCATGAAGTCGAAATTTGGCTGAGCCACGAACAACCAAGATACCGCCAGCCATTGCAGCTGTTGCGAAGTCTTCAACACCCAGCTGAAAAAAATTGTAATTCTCCCCGTTGCTACAGGAACTGTGGACCGTGCGTTTTTAACTTTGCGTGGGTGGGCTAAAAACTTATCTGAGCGTTACAATGTCAGGCTAGCGTCTCAACGGGTTGGCCATGCTAAATGTACATTGCGAAATTCCTGTAGATACCGATGCTTTACAGCCACCTTGTGCGCTGAGAATGAAGGCACGCGTACTCATTTTGGTGACGTGAGAAGTGCATTCCGAAAAGGTCTAATCTTTAAAAATAACTTTTTCATATATATAATTTGCATTGAGTCGGGTATCTATTAGTGGTGAGAGATTAGTCTCTAGGCTCGGCACGGTATTGGAGCTCCGAGCTGAACTAAGCTGACCATGAATCGAAGTTAGCCAAAGCGACCGTCGTCCAAAAATCTCGAGCTCGCTCGGCTAGGCTCGACGCTGCTCGGATACAACACGACGTATATTTCGGCAATTTTTACCCATACAACAAATGCACGAAAAACCACTGTTTTGCGTCAGTAAACTTAAGGTGCCCCCAACAACCATCCTATTTTGTCATTACCAATATCGAATCCCAAACACTTGTTACGGAAAAGGCTTAAATTCATTCCGTTCTTCGAAGCCGAAAATTGGCAACATCAAATTCAAGTACCAGAAATTACATCTTGTGTTCGAACAGAATTTCGGCGGTTTCAATTTGCAGAAAATCTGTTCCCTAATGCCTAATCATTTAAATCTGATATATTCAGTGCTCACGAACAAAATTAATGCAAAAATGACGTCACAATGAAATCGATTTAATCGTTAAGCTCGCGGTGTTCGCGAACAAAACTGGTTTAATTCAAATCGACAAATATTTTTTGTCAAAAATTTGGGTAATTTTACTTGAATTTTTGCGAACATAAAATGGTGAGATTTCAATCGCGAGTGCTGTGTTCGCGAACAGTTTTGCGCCAAAACTCCAACTGACCAAAAAGCTTTCCTTAACAAATTTTATGCAAAATTACAAAATAGGATGGTTGGGGGTCACCTTAAGTTTATTTGCGCATTACCATGAAAAAACCAAGTCTATCCATCCATCCCCAAGGTATCGATGGCAACAGCATACTTAGATCTTACAACAATTTGCTTGCATATGACAGAATATTTGTTGTATATAGATACCTATTGAGAAAATTTCCATAGCACAATTTTTTGTAAATAACTATGTGAATATTTCATGAGGTATCCATGCTGTACAAGGCCAAAAACACTATGAATGTACCGAGGCAATTTATGACTCTTTTTGAACATCAAGACAATACATATTTATAGGCATATTTTCTATCTCATCTTTTTATATTTATCTTATCTAGAGCGATTTTCACAAACAAACGCCATGAATATACCACATGTTTTAGTTTAATATAAAGACAACTAGGTATTTCCATTGTACACAAATTTTTCATATGTGATCCATCCGCACAATATGTATGGTTAACATGTG